>JAOQMR010000212.1:9770684-9791406 GCA_027563865.1 Erythroxylum pelleterianum | reverse complement strand
ATACCAAAGCAAGTTCAGTGAAAACACTTTATTTCTTCCAGCTTTTCCACAAAACAGACTTTCGGGTCAATGTTACACGGTCATTTTGACAATGAAAATGAAAAATTTAGGCTAAACATTCTTCTACACATTTTTTCCTTTATGTCTTAAGTTTCTATTGACACTACTTTTATGTAATTTGGTTCACTATTTTGAAAAGTATCCTGAAATGACTACAAACTGTTCACAAACAGTGACAGATTCCAGGGACTCAACTTCAAGCCAACTTTTGACACAATTAGTGAAAGAAATCAAATTCGATGCCTTCAGAAAAGTTGTAGATATAAGTTTCTAGTTTAATACGAATTTAAATTCATCCAATTTGGATACCTACAGAGTAAGATATGCCTAAAATACCAAAACCTATCCAATAAAACTACTCATCCGAACCAGTTTCCAACATCAATCATAGAATCACAAGACATATTTATTAATGAAATAACTTACAAAGATGATGATCCAAGCTTCAACAAAGGTCCAGAAGTTGAGAAGGGGAGTAGGAGAATGCAATTTCGTGGAGAGAAGAGACTAAAATGAAGACTTGCTCCAGCCGAATTTGCCACATCCAAAGCTAGGTGTCATGGAATTGGAGCAACATATGTCTCCATGCATGAGCTCCATGTGTCCCTTAAAGGAGCTGCCCATGCATGAGCTTCATGTGTCCTTAAAGGAGCTGCCATGTGTCAATGATACATTAGGTCATATGTCACACTTTGTGCTGCTATTTGTCAATGTATCAACTATGCCAATGCTTTAACCATGCTAAATGTCACTAACTCATAAGTTAATCGTTCTAATTTTTATGTACCAACTTAACTTGCCACTTGACAACTTTTTCTAAACCAGATGTACGTTTAAATACATTAATTCTCTAATGAAATCAATTAATTCCAATTCACTAACCATTATCCACTTAACCAAAAATTCAAATCATATGTCTTCCATATTCTAATCATAGCAAAATTCTAACTCCTATCACACATGTACTTTCATAAATATGTATTATTTCAACTGGGGTATATTTTGGGGCCTTATATGCGTGTTCTTCAAAAAATCACCCATATCATGGAAAACAAAGAAGCAAACAGCAGTCAGTAGATCATCTACGGAGGCATAATATAGAAGCTTAGCATTAACTGCATGTGACTTAAAATGGATTGTTCAACTATTAAAGTGTTTTCAAATGGAAAATAGAGAAGTCATACCTTTATTCTGCAATAATCAGGCAACGATTCACATATTAAAGAACCCGTCTTCCACGAGAGGACTAAGCATCTGGAGATCAATCTTCATCTAGTGCGCAATGTGGCGAACTCAGGGTCCTAGATCTCAAACACGTATGAAGCCAACACCAATTAGCAAACTTATTCACAAAGCCTCTCACCACACGCGTGTTTGAAGACCTAATCTTCAAGTTTGGATCCATTCGTCTCTCCAGGGCTCCGACTTGAAGGGGGTGTTAAGAGACTTGGGGTGACCCATAACCCACGGGGTTAAACTCATTCACATCACAAATTCGGGACTGAACCACATGAACCTTTCTGTTTTATTTCTTTTCATTTTGTACAAAACACTAGAAGCTTCTACTGTAACAGAATTGTATTGGCTGTCAATTTTGTTACAGATTCTATAACACAGTAGCCAATTGCATTTCTTTGTGTCTATTATAAAATCCCTATCTGTATATATTCAGACGATGATAAAATAAAAAATTTCTTCATCAACGTAAACCTTCTTTTCAGTTATACATCTGATTAACTTTTAATCCTTTTGGTTTGTTAATTTACTTACGCCAAGAATTCCAATTATAAGTTTAATCAATTAGAAGTTGCAACTATGGTAAATTTTTAGATGATTAATGTTGTTAAATAATGGGTAGCAATCAGGTAACTTTGATTCCTACTTCTATTTTTTTTTCCTTAGGAAAATCAAAGATAAATTTAGATGCATGCTGAAGTATTATGGACGTGGTAGTATAGCAATAGGAACCTTTTCTTTGTAGGAGACAACATGCTTTAAAGATAGAACGACGTATGAAAAGCTTTATTTTTTTGTAATATTGAATTAATTCGTAAAGAAACATGTTTAACAACAACAATAACATCCATTAACATTCGCATAGACGGAGTTAGTTGGGGCCCAATGCCCAAGATTTATAAAAATTAAATCTTTGAAGCCTAGTAGTGCACTAGGCCCCTCAAGATTTAAAAACTTAAATATTTGAGCTCTCCTATCTTAAATTTTTGGCTCCATCATTTTACATTCTCATTATAGTGAGACAAGTTTAGCATGTATCAAAATGTTCAATTGCTTCCTTTATGTATCTGGACCTTACTAAGGATATATAAGATGTGTCAGAGTTGAGCATGAGGAAGGGGATGCTAACCTAATTGTCGTAATTCAACGTTAGTTATTGTATTTCTTACAAACTTAAGCTTTGAATTTGTCCAAACCTATAACATATATCAAACACTTAGCAAAATTTTATTAGTTTCTATGTAGATGTTAGTGTAAAATTTTAGTATCCTTAAACTACTTATAAAAATAAACCCACAAAATATCATATTATAGCATGAAATAATGTACTAAAATTACTTTGCAGGCAAAAAATTTACACTAATTATATTGTTAACCACTTTGATTTACAGTCAGTAGCCTTAGAAGGACAATAAGGGTTAGACTAGAAATCGATCGATCCATAAGGGGGGATCCATGTAATTGCCTATTCCAAACTATGTTTAGTGGTTTTCTCATCTACAAGTGCTTTTTCTTTTTCATTTCATTAAAGTTGTAGTGTTTAACTATCAATATCGTTAATTATAATGCAAGTTTCTACTTTCCGCCAAACTAATGTTGACCAAGGGATTTTAAGTTTGTCAATTCCTTGATAATTTTTTGCATTATGGACATATATATTCATTGATATATTTGGTACTGTAGATTGTTCTTGTTACTAGACATTATCATGCTATAGATGAATAATATAAAGTTTTCCTTCCACGAATTAATACGCACTTCCAATTTGCAAAATTTGAAAATTTCAAAGAATATGTCTTTGTAGGATTTCACTCTCTTGTCATTCTTTATCCACCATTGATTCTTCTTCGAAATGACTAGGTCTTCAATTATACATACTTCTAGATTATTGATTTTTTTAATATGGGTAGAGTGTAAAGTCTACTAATAAAAATTAGGCTTGGGTCAACCATTATCCAAATAACTAGAACTAGTTGTTTGGATAGTTGACCCTTACTACTTATAAAAACTTTAACATTTTCATGTATAGGCAATATAGGGCACTCTAACACCTCTAACATAGATAATATTTGCATGTTAAATCGAATCATTAGTAAATGCAGATTATTAGATCGAACACCATAACATCTTTAATTTACAATCCGATCCCGTGTTTATAAGTTGGAAATTCTACCATGAAATGGGACCTTATTGATTTAAAAATCTTAAGACTTCAATTATAAACGAGAGATCATACGGTTGGTATTAACCTTATTATTTGTAATGGACGAATTCGATATATTATTATGGTTACGTTTCTCAAAGGTGAAAGCAGACGAATAAAAATGGAAAGAGAAAGAAAAAGAAAAAGTCAGCGGAATCAAACATTGGAACAATGTCTACAATATGCTTGGATTCCATTCGTTAGATTGGTCAAAGGTCAAACTTATCGGGTTTTGTCACCAGTCGGATTCTCTCTCTATTTTTGGACAAAAAGAGAAGCCTAATGGCAATGGGAGATATTTACAAATGTTTCGTACACACAATCCCGTCACCTTAAAATATATTCTAGAAAAATTACCAAAACTATTTAAAAAATATAACAAAAATGATACCAGACAAAAGAGCGATCATGCCCATCTATTTGTTGGTTCAAACATCTCTGGTCTCGTCCCTGACTCCCTGCTTCATTTCGCCTTGACTGCCCGAGAGAATGTAATAAACGTGAATTCCAAACACAAACATCCTCCGTCTCTGTCCTTCTGATCATCGTGGGTCCGAGATTTCGTAGACACTACATGATTGTCCGGGAACCGTGCACTTTTAGATTTGCCCTTAATGTACATATATATATGTAAAGAATACATGAGGGTTTTAAAAAATCCTGAATACTAGTTTCCTCTTTACGTGAATCTTAAGATCACAACTCGACTTGACTTCAAAGAACTGAATGATCTGATACATTTATTATTGTTGTGGGCATTTTATCTTTTGGTTAATTCAGACTAAATATCTAAAAAAGATAATTAATTTCAAGTGACTGGTACAACACATGAAGACATTACTATATCTATTACATACACATTTTCTTTTTTTTGGTTTATGATGATAAGTTCTCATAGGAAGAGGTGGTGGTGGCCCATCAAGTGCACTGCTCATTTACCTTGCATATCAAGCAACCTCCTAATTCCTCTCTCTCTCTCTCTCCACCATTCATGGCTGAAGAATCATCATCAGCACTCCGTCTCAAAACCCATGTGAGTTACTACTATTTCTCCCTTTTCTTATTCTTCTATATTAATCGACTCCCTTTGTCATTAATTTGGCTCTGCTTATGTGCTATAAAAGGTGAATCAGCCAGAAAATGTTCTGGGAATAACCCCATCTGATATCCTCTTTCTTATTCAAAGCTTCTTGCCTTGTATACTATCTAATATATATATACACACACACACATATATGTTCCCCCATTTCCTTTTTCTTTTTGAACATTTAAAAAACCCTAGTTACTAGCAACTGTTTTTTCTGTATTATGTTATTATTACAATGCAAAAATATACTAGGAATAGAGAGATATTTGGTTTTGCAGCGGCGGTTGTTTACGTGTGATGTTGAATGGTGTGCCTCAAGTAACAGTTTTGAAGGCCGTTTCTTGGCTTTTGCTTTACTAGTCAATACCTTGAAACAAAGGTGATCCTGTGAGTGAGTGAGAGAGAGAGCGAGAGAGAGGCAAGTCTTGTACTTTAGAAAATTTCCAACTGGTGTTTGTAGTCTCTCTGATCTCACTCTCTTTTGGTACTACTTATCTCTTTGTTTCCTGTTTTATTTTTTTCTTCGTTCTCTCTCATAAACCGCTTACATTCACTACTTGAATTAGAAAAGGCTTAAACGGGTGTGTCTGCCCTTAGCTTTTCCTTTTTTCCTCTTTTGCTCCGGATAAAGTTAGAGACTAGAGAGAGGGATTTCTGGTGTTTTCCATGGTTAAAGCACAGGTTTATAGCTGAATCCTACTGTTACAGTTTCCTCTTTTCCTCCTCCTAACTTCTTTGTTCTACTTCTACCTAAGCTATTCTCTCTCTTCTATACCCACACCTCACATAAGTTCTTTTTTTTTTTAATTTTCTTGTGAGATTTCTTATCTGGGTATTGATTAATTCAACTTAGGTTCGTAAATATTGCATGCTACATGTTCATGTGCACAATTTCATGATTTGTTGATCAGATTTCTTACTTTTGTGTAATATAATTTGTCACCGACTGCTTAAAGCTTTTATCTTTTCAATTTAATAACCTGAAACCAAAACGAACCATATCTTTGATACGTGTTCTCTGTCTTTTTCCATTGATGTATATATCTACAGATCTAAAAAACCGATGTTTTTTTTATACCGATAATCTGACAGGGATATGAGTGACGGGATCTTGCATAAACCTGATATCTTGATCGAAAATTTCAAGTGTTGTCCAAAGGAAGACGATAACAAATATTAGCAGCTGCGTACTTGAGCTAGAAGACCGATGAGTAGGAGTAATTTGGTCTCCGTCAGCAGTTCTGACCTCATCGACGCAAAGCTCGAAGAACATCAGATTTGTGGATCAAAGCAGTGTCCAGGCTGTGGACACAAGCTTGAAGGAAAACCGGTACGGATAATCTTCATAATATTCTTCAGTTTCAGACAAATTTTTGTTAACAAAGGCAGAAGAATATTTGTAATAAGGCAAAGCAGGTGCTTTCTGCTTTATTCTTTGGAGCTTTTTTTTTTGGTCAACATATATCTCCTATCCTTTTTCTTTTGTTTTGATCTAACTTGAATTTTCATGGGTTCTACAGGATTGGGTAGGTCTACCAGCTGGTGTAAAATTTGATCCAACTGACCAAGAACTGATAGAACACCTTGAAGCACAGGTGGAAGCCAAAGACATGAAATCTCACCCTTTGATAGATGAATTCATCCCTACCATTGAAGGAGAAGATGGGATTTGTTATACCCATCCTGAGAAACTTCCAGGTCTGGTAATTTTCTTGTCAAGTTGTTTGGTTTTACTCGACGAAAGTTCGAGTCTTTTGTCCTTTTCCTCGAAACTGAAATTGAGCAATTAAACGTACGTATTTTCATTGGTTCTTTGCTCCTGCTCCTATGACTTTTATCTCATAGGGTCTGTCTCAGTTTGTTACACCTAAGTCAACCTAACTTTGATTTTGAGTAACGTTTTGCTTCACATTTTCTTCAGGAGTCACTAGAGATGGTTTGAGCAGGCACTTCTTCCATAGACCTTCCAAGGCTTATACAACTGGAACAAGAAAGCGAAGAAAAATTCAAAACGAATGCGATTTGCAAGGTGGAGAAACAAGGTGGCACAAAACAGGTAAGACGAGACCTGTCATGGTTAATGGCAAGCAAAAAGGGTGTAAGAAAATACTTGTACTCTACACAAACTTCGGCAAGAATCGGAAGCCCGAAAAGACTAATTGGGTAATGCATCAGTACCATTTGGGGCAGCATGAAGAAGAGAAAGAAGGGGAGTTAGTGGTATCGAAGATATTCTATCAGACACAGCCAAGGCAGTGTAATTGGACTGAGAGAAATGCAACAACTGGTGAAGGAAGTAGTGATCTTCATAGCAGAAGAGATAGTGGAAGTGGAAGTTGTTCTTCCAAAGAGATGATTCCACTGCGAGAAGAAATATCAAGAGCTACTGTTACTGCTGCCATCATGGATATTCAGAAATTGAAATCGGACCGTTTTAGCTATCCCCACTTCAGAAAAAGCTTTGATGATCAGGTATATATCATTCATCAAACAAAACTCTCAAGTATATGACTTCCATTTAACTATTTTAGTTCCTAAGTGCATGACGATAAAGATTCTATGCAGGAAATAAGCTTTATTTAAATTTTGTACGTATTTTTAACTTTAAGAAAAATAGCCTTTCCGAGATTGCCTTGTTTGCCTTCCTCAACATTCCAGAGGTTCTTGGGTTTAAACATCAAAATCAGTGAAGCATCATATCTATGGCTTAGCATGAAAGAGCTCTATGGGCCTCACTTAATTACCTTTATTAGCCAACCATGCTTTTATTTACCAACTAAAAGGGCAACTGAAAAACGAAAACTGAAACTATTAACTACTCAAAAGCTGAGTAATCAACAAAGACACTAAATACTGAAAATGGACTGCCTAGCAAATTGGTTCACCACTGAGGGCTTGTGTCTATTTCAGGTGGGGATAGGTGAAGCTTCAACGGTAAGGGAAGTCCCAGCATCGACTAACACCTGTGATGAGATTCGGGAGCAACAACAGAGGCCACATCATGTGGCTCATGATCATCATCATCAGGTGCAACACCACCACCATGCACACCATCAGATTGCTACTGCAGCCTTCCACATCAGTAGACCTTCACATCCCATCTCCACTATCATCTCTCCACCTCCCCTCCATCACACTTCCATCATTCTTGACGAGGACCCTTACCATGTCCCCGGAATCATCCTTCAAAACGAAATCCAAGTAATTTCTTAAGCTGGCTATTACCATATGTGTAGTTCTTCCATGGCATCCAGTTCCAACCCTTTTTTCTGTGGCTTTTTAAATGAATAATCCAAGACGAGTCTAGCTAAATCTGAGTCACATCTATGCAATTTAACAATGACCAATCTCTGCTTGTAATTTCTTATATGTCAATTGTTTATCTCGTCATTTCTATACATGATATCGGGTATGCATGTCCGTATGAACTGGTACCCAAATAGCGAATTAGGTCATAATGCAATGCAATGCATGAAGTTCAACCATGTATTGTAGTAAGGTCAAGAAAGTGGGTACTCAGGGAACTCAACCACCGACATCTCTCTCAAATGCATATAACTAGGTTTAGGTGAAACTCAAGCAACTAACAGTAGCTAGAATGAGAGTGGCTAATTTTCACCCATAATCCATTTACTCAAGGTCTTCTATAGGTGGTGGACAAGTGGAAGCTATGAATTAAATGAAACTGTTTTTGTTAACGTCTGCAAAGTCGGGTAAAATAGTCAGTATTTTTACTTTTTAAGCTTCCTTTGAAGTCATGATGGTGATTATATGGTGATTATTTAGATCTTTTGAACTCGATGGTATTTCTGTCATTTCAGGAACAGCAGCAACAACATCATAAGTTAGGAGGAAGCAGATCAGCATCTGGATTGGAGGAAATAATAATGGGTTGCACCTCTTTAACTGATATCAAAGAAGTGAGTATGAACTTTTTGACTCTGAAATCCATGAGACCCTTCTTTTTAATTATTCCCAACTGTGAAGAAGAGTTAAGAAAAGGCAAGAAGGAATATCAAGAGGAAAATAAAGGAAAACACTACCTTTTTACGTTTTCTACTCTTCTACTATATTTCAAATTAAAGATGTAAACCCCAAGAACTTTTCTCTTTCTCTTTATCTCTTTTGTTTTGCTTTTCATTTTCATGCTTGAAGTTCTTATTGTCACTAAAGAAGGATAGGACTAACTATCATGTGATTTAGACTTGCATCTTTTTGTTGAGGGGCTTGAAGGTTCAGACTTCCTTGTTATGTGTGTTCCATTATAAGTGTCCACATTTTGGCTCTTTTCCTTTTTTTTTTTCCCGGTTTAATCCTCTCTGTGCACTAGGAGTTTTCCCAGGATTGAACAAAAATTCTTTTCTTATTACATTCCTGTCGTGCCCAAAACAATAAAAGGATAAAGACTTAAAACTGGACAATCAATTAAGGATGTTCCATTGTACCATAAGAGATCAAATACGAGAAAACTACCTTTTTCGCATAGTATACAACTATTTCTTCTTTTCTTTTTCTTCTCTTTTGTTGGAGTGTTGAAGTTTGGAAAATGGGATCATGTTGAAAATATATAGTCGAAACATACATATAGTCTTTTTTCTTCCTTTTGTTGTTGCATTATTTGTTTGAAAGTGGATGATAGCGACTTGGAAACTTTTAACATGCGTGTCCTCTCAAGATATACACAGAACAGGTAGCGGAGAAGATTAAAAAGGGACAAAAGAGGCAGCTTCATTGATTTCCTTTGTTGGCTTTTCTTTCTTTTTTCTCTCTCGATAGATGCAATGAACTTTCTGTTCAAAACCCTAACCCTATTTTTCACATGCTTGTCGGAAATGCTGTTTTTGCAGGAATCATCCATTGCAAACCAGCAAGAGACTGAATGGTTGAAGTACGCCCATTTCTGGCCAGGACCTGACAACCAGGATCATGATGGGTAGGAGTAAAAAGAAAGAAAATAATAGAGAATAAATAGGTAAAGAACAACATTACAGACACCATCATTGTCATCGTCATTAGTACTTGAGGCCTCACAGTTGCTTGAAGTTTCTTTTCAACAAGAGGCCAAGAAAGTATAAACCCGCAAATATAGTTTGTTCTTTTTCTTTATATTTTTTTTCCTCTTTGGAGGTGGCTGCCAAAGGTCTAGTGGCTCTCTGAAGTCTCAACTGAACTAACTGTAAAACAGTCCTTGAGAAGAAAGAAAAGAAAAGAAGAAAAGGAAAAAAGTATGAAAATCAAAGGAGAAAAGAAAGGAAACCAAGAAAAGGCTGCTCTCAACTGACAATAGAAGGAGAACCAAAGACCCAAAGCTAAATCCTCGTGCATGAAAATCGTCGCCAGTATGATTACAATGGCATCTATATTCTGATTTTTTATTTATTTTCAGGGCACCTGTATAAGTTCTTTCATACAATACGATAGTTTGAGTAAATCATATAGCAGGGAAATCTTTGTCACTTTTTGTTGCAATTAGCTTTATTCCCTTTTCAGTAGAAATACCGGAAATTTATTTTGCAGATAACTTCTTAAAGTTTCATGGAATTTTGCAGATCACATGTGTGTATGTTGCCTATTTTTGAAAAATAACAATGCTGAGATTATGTGGTATAAGTTCTGCAGTGCGTGGTTCCAATAATCTTTTCTTGTTTAGTATAAATTAGTTCACAAACTTCTTTGTGTAATAATAAGTAAGTACCAAGGTGTAATTAGTTTATTGTAATTAGTATAAATTTCTTCTAGAACATAATATAATTAGTTTATTATATTTGTGAATAGTAGTATACTATATTGGAATCTCCTCTAAGGTGCCACAATCCTTTTGCTTGCCTGATGTTTATGGATTCTGAACATTAGATTCGAGTAGGCGGCAATCACAACTCTCTGGCAATTTATAATAGTCGCGCTTTAGCAAAAAAGACGATGAAAGATACACAATTTTAGTTGCCTAAATAAGAAAGGACATTTTATAGTGGATAGATTGCACATAATCATGACAACCTCTGATCAGCATATTAATGTTGATATGCACTTCTTTTATTAATGACAAGCATCATCCCTTAAAGTTTAAGTACATACTAAGGAAGGAAATTTTGTGTTGAATTACGGTCATGATATTTAATATACCCCCTCCTTTGTGAAATAGGATGGAAAAATCTATCAAATCAAATAATCTTTCTGTTTTCATCTTTTTTTTTTGTAATTAGTATCTTCAATTATATAGTTTTGTCTTTAATTAGTGTAAATTGAGACAAGTATTTTGACTGAAAGAGGTATGACGATGACTAATAAGTTTATCTTTTATGAGTGCTACTTAACCATGCTAATTAAACAGTGTATTGATACGAATGCCTTTGATAAGTTCAGAAATTCTAAAAATGGTTGTGGAGAATTTTCCACTTTGACAGTACGCTCACCCTTCAATTTGTTGCTTCTGATTAACCAATTTCAGCGGCTCTTGCTTGCTCCAACAACATCAATCAACAGTGCTTGTCACTTTCTTGAAGTGACTAATTATTTACTGCCCTTGTATATATTTATCTCACCATATTTATTTCTTATCATCATGCGTAATAATTGGTTTAAAGCTGGTCTGTCACTATACTCTTTATAGCTAAAACGTAATACATTGTCCTTTTCTGCAGCTGATAGACACAACTGAACTGAACGTGGGCTTCGTTGAGACATCACATTGAAAATCAAGAATCGTTGTGTAGTAGTAACGAATATCACAATTAAGTCAGCCGCCGTGTTTTTTTTTTTTTCCTCCTTGGGGAAAACTTCTTTTGCAGCTTTATTTTATTCCATATTCGAGCTTTTGTGCATTGTTATAGAGTAAAAAATGTGATTATCCTTCGAAAGCTTAGAGAGAGAGAGAGAGAGAGAGGGGGGGTTGGTGTATGCTATCTTTCCCCACATGGGACGTGCACGTAGGTAAAGTTACATCAAGATGGAGGCTACAGGCAGCTTCGTAGTAGTTTCTGAAGAGAATAAAGGCAGAACAAGGAATAAGCAGACAAGAATAACCTTTAACTTAAAATGCACTTCTCACTACTTAACGCCAATTGGTTTCTAGTTGTGTTCATTTCTGTACATTCAATGGGAAAAATGAAAATATTCCGTACAGAATGAAGCTTTTCACTACATGCAAGAAAATTTGTGAATCATGTGTATATCATTGATTTCCATTTTCCTTTAAAGAGATGCAAGACATCAGTATTTATAGAACATAGTAAATATTATTATGTTCTAAAGTTTGACTTACGTTCTATGACCACAATTACAAGTTATAACTTGATCTCACAATTATATCATCAATTAAAGTAACTATGTACCATGATCAGAATTATATCACTATGACAAAAAGTACCTTTGGTTATCTTTTTTTGGTGATGATTTTAAAATTTTAGCTAAATGTGAGCTTTTGGCAACAATTTTCAAAATCGTCACGAAAGGGTGATCTTTGGTGACAACTCCGCAAGTTTTTTGGTGACAAGACTTATCCTTTGGCAATAGTTTTGTAATATCGTCGCCAAAGGGTAAGCCTTTGGTGATGATTCTGTAAGTCATTGTGAATAAAATCGTCGCCAAAAGTTTAATAACAAAATAACTCTTTTATTTATAATTATAAATTCACTAACTTTGACTTCATCAGTTTATGACTGAACATCGTATTGAGAAAATTTAAATTTAATATTATTGATAATGATTCTAATTATAAAAATAAATTTAGCTAACAAAAATGTAAAATCATTTAAATAATTTATGAAACTATAAAATCAAAATTAATTAATATTACATAGATTTATCCTTTTTATTTTTCTCTTTTAAATTATATGATTTGACAAATTTACATGATGTCACAAAATTTTTAAATAGTTTTAATATGAAGTTTGTAAATAATGATATATGATTCTTACAAAAAAAAGAATAAATAGGGGTATATGGTAAGTAATATAAAATCGTGATTGATGATAAGTAATACAAGATTTTAATTAGAACTTTAATAATGCTTAAGAATAAAACAATAAATAAAGTTTAACGCCTATTCCAACAAAAAAAAGAAATAATTATTTTTCTATGTTCTAAGTGACATGAGACATGGTAGATAAGGTAAAGGAGTTTCTTATGTTTGGATTCCCAAGAAAGCTCCTTGCACGTTTTAAGGTATCAACTGAAATAGACAAAGATCTTCCCCTAAGAGTTAGTTTATTGACACTCACTTTCAACAACTTCTTGACTTTAACTAAATTAGTAGAAGATATAATGAATGATTTCCCGAATGCAGTATGAATCACTAAATTAGATAAACCATATGTACCATGTATTTCACTTAAGGAACAAATAATATTCTATAACAATCACGTTAATTTCTTCACAATATTTTGAAAAAATTAAATCATAAAAACTTAAAACGCTAAATCATACAGTATAAGGAACCCAAATTTGAACACATGCATACCCGATTGAATGACTCTATCAGTCACAATGAACAAACATAGTTTTTACAGTCAACGATTGTTCCAAAACAACCAATTTCTCCTAATCCTGTACGGACCATCGGGATATAGCCATTGAAGGCAAGCGATGATTAGACTTTGATGAGCATATTTGTTATGCATTGATTTGTTCTTCAGAGGGAGAATTTTGCTAGATACCTCCTATCGGAGCTCATTTTTGCCATTGTAAACTATCTGTCATGTCGAAATTTCGTGATGAATTTGTGTTAATAGTGTTATTCTAAAAAGTAAATAGAAACAAAAACAAGTCATAAATACAATCAAATATAGAAGCAAAGTGTACAATTTAATAAGGAAAATGAAAAATTATATGAAGATTAGATATATGCAATTAACAAAATATTCATAGAAGAAGCAAAGATCATCAAAACTTAATTTTCTAAGCAGCTAAAAATCCCTTACATAAGTACATTTTTTGTTTGGAACTTAACCTTAAAGATAAATAAAACCCGGAGCACATGCTACAGATTAATAAGTGATCTAACATCTTTAAGAATAGAAGACTTCTTATTTGAATGTTCCAAAATTATAGCAAAGTTAATTTTGTGATATATATTAATTGAGACAATTTATTATGATAAGGTTAAGAATGTTAACTATATATGTACTATGTTTAGGGGATGCAGACGTAAGTGTGCTTTCCTCTAAAGCCACTATTTTGATAAAAAGAGTTGGGTCCCCTGAGCCCCTCATTAGATATGGAGAGAGCTACTATCATGGACTTCAAAATAGAAGGAAGTACAAAAATAAGAAGGCCAACCCAAAATCAATAAGATGCAGAAATCACATAGAAAATGCACGCAAGAAATCCAAGCAGATAAACAGATCAACTTTAGAGTAGTTAAGTAAAAATTTACAAAGAGGGAAGACTTACTCGAAGAGTTGAATGAATACTAGGGATCGAAGCTGTCTCTTCAAAACTAGACCCTATGATTTCTAGCTACTAGCTGGAAATATGGATTAAGCAAGAAGACACTGAGTTTGTACAAAAGAATCAAGTAATTTCATACATCGAGGTTAGCTTTCGCTTGGGATGAGAGTGCTCTGTGACTCCTCTAAGAAAAAGTTAATGACTAGTTATTGCAGAACAACCAAAGGTAAAAAGAAGAAGAAAAGGTGAGAAGCGTGACAAAGGAACCCATACCTAGCAACTTGACCAACTCAGAGAAGAAGATCATGTTCGATGGTCCAACCCTAATTAGGAAGCATCTGGAGACTCTTTTGGCTAAAGAGGATTTGTTTTCCTTATTTATAAAACGCCATCATAGATAAATTGTCTTGTTTGCTACTTACAAAAATGTTGTTTTTTTTTCTGCATTGTTAGCAGCTGTGGGTTACGTTGTTGTTTTTCTTTCTTTGTAAATATAATGTTTGTTGTTTGCAGAAATGGGTCTTGTTTTGGACCCATAATTGTTTGCAGGCTTTATCTAAACAATTTATGTCTTATGTTTAGGTAATTAGGTTTTCAATATCATAAAACGACGTAGTTTTGCTTCACCTTTGGTGATGAATACAAAAATCGTTGCAAAAAGGTGAAACTTTTGCAATGATTTTTATAATTCATCGTCAAACTCTATTCCTATATGTTATGCTCCATATATTATATAAATTATATATAATAAATAGAGAATTATGATTAAATAGAATAATATGATAACTAAGATATGAGAAAATTTATCTATGATATATACGTTCATAAATCATTATACTAATTACAATTATTATCTATACATTCATATATCATTATATTAATTACCATATATAATTATATTTATTTCACTATAATTACAAAATAATTAAAATATAGTAAAAATAGAAATCACTATTAAATATTAATATCATATTCTTAAAAATCAAAATTTATATTATTAACAATGATTGTTACTCTAAAAATAAATTTAGCTAGCAATAATGTGATTTCAAAAATTTATAAAACTAAAAACACAAAATTAATTATATTACATAGATGTATACTTTTTATTTATCTCTTTTAAAATATATGATTTGACAAATTTATGTGATGTCACAAAACTCTATTTAATATATATATATATATATGAAAAGATTTGGCGCTGATTTATAAAATCGTTGCCAAATCCTTGCTTTAGAGACACTTCATCAAAAGCGTCACCAATTGTTTACATTTGGCTATGTTTTTGTTGAAGCTTCACTAAAGCAAGGATTTGACAACGATTTTATAAATCGTGGTCTACATTTAACGACGTTTTTATGAAATCGTCACCAAATGTTGGCTATAGTTTTTAATATAACATGAAAACGATGTCGTTTATTCCACAACAAATGATGTCATTTTCCAGTTATTTTAAACATAAAAAGGAAGTGCATCTTCCTCTTCATTGTTAATCGTCATTTTTCCAACAAAATTTTACTTTAAAGAGCCTCAAACCTCTTCTAGCTTCATCATTCCTCGTTGTCGTCTTTGGTTGTTCGTCTGTCCAGGTAAGTCGTCCAACTTATATTCAATTTTTATGTTCTGCTTTCATTATTTGAGTTTTTGTGTTTGGGTTTTGTGTTTTGCAAGGAGGGTTTCAGTTTTCTGTATTGTTGTTTGGAAGATGATGAATGCGTATTGTTTTTTGGAATATGGTGAATGCGTATTGTTTTTTGGTCCAGAATGGGATGATTAAGGCTTAGATGGATTAGGAAGCTTGTTTGAGGATAGCCTATAACGTGTTCAATGAAAGTTTTGTTAGAGACAATTTGCTTTTGTTTGAATTATTTGTGACAAATTATTAAAGACTTCAAAACATATATTGGATTGTTTCTAACAAGGATGGTAGGTTTTCCTATGAGATTGTATATAATGGATAAAGTATAAATGATGTTTAAAAAATGAAGGAGAGAGGGGTAGGGTGAATTTAGAGAATAAAATTACTCGCGTATGAGTTGATATTGTCTGAAAATTTATGCTTCAATGATACTATTATTATGCTATAACTTGGCTATAGACTAGAGGATTATTTAATTGATTGAGTCACATAACTGCAATTCTTATTTGCCTATTTAGTGTTAATATTATATAGTAAGTATAGAACATATGTTTACTAATTGTTCCTATTAGAATACATGCTGAAAGGAAGACTAGATCTTGGATTCCAAGATTTGGAGAGACAAAAACAATTGAAAGCAAGAAAGTTTAGTATCTCAATTACGTAACATTCATCCATTTTGAAATTATATATACTTACAGGGAATGAAAGTCAAGTGGATCCAACTAAGTGCAATCAAGGAATGACATTGGAGGATCAACAACAAGTGCACCAACTCACCTAAACCATCATTACTATATGTAAAATTGATTATATCATCATATTTATATTGATAATTAAAATTCCCAAAAATAAAATAAATTATATTTTAAATATAAATTAGTTTTATCAAAATTTCAATACTAACTATAATTTAAGATTATATTAATAGAATATATAAAATTTTGATTTGTTGTAATTTACTATTAACATTGCTACATAATCATTCTCCAATATCAAATCAATAGGTAATCTATAGTAAAAGATAATATTATTTTTAAATTAAAAACTAAATTCCAAAAAAAATTATAGCCTTAAAATTTTCTTAATGACTTAGAAAGAGCATAAAATGATATCAATGTATACATGTAATCACTAATTGATGACTTAAACCATCTTTGGGAGATCAGAATAAAAACTTATGATGTTGTTAAAGGTGAAATATTTTTCAATGCCTACGGCTGTTTTGGGAACTATAAATGATTTTCCAGTTTATGACAATTTTTCTGGATGAAGTAGTAAAGGGTATATGGCTTGTCATGTATATAACTATTAAACTCATTCAATGAGGCTACGAAGTAAAATATGTTATATGAGACATCGTCATTACTTGGAACATAGGCATAGATGGCGAAGAAGTAAATTGTTTAATAGAAAAGTTGAACATAGTGAAGTTCATTTGCACTTGTCTAGTCATCATGTGGTTGAGCAAATATCACATTTGGGTGAGTTTACACCTAACAAACACACAAGTAATAGAAAGTGAAAGTGAAGTGTTATTGATTTTAATTGAAATAAAAAAACATATTTTTCAATTTGCCATATTGGAAGGAATTACTATTGAGGCATAATTTTGATGTGATGCATATTGAAAACATTTGTGAGAATATTTTAGGTACTTTGATGGAAATTGATGGCAAATTGAAAGACATAATTAAGGCTAGATTAGATTTGAAAGACATGAATATAATAACAGATTTTCATTTGAAAAGAAGAGATGATGGCTTATACATCATTTTACCTCCATGTTACAACATGTCAAAAATAAAAAGCAATTTTTTTGTCAATTTATTAAATCAGTCATGTTTCCTGATGAGTATGCATCTAATATAGCTTGTTATGTCAATGCGAATGAGGGAAAGGTTTTGGGTTTAAAAAGTCATAATTGTTATGTACTTCTGTAACGATTACTTCCTGTTGGAATACGTAGGTATTTATCAAAGGATGTGTCTGTAACTTTAGGACAATTGGATAAGTTTTTAAAGCAATTATGTTACAAGACATTGAAAATAAAAAAGCTTGAAAAAATGGAAAAAGACATATCTTTGATACTATATAAGCTTGAACTAGTATTCCTCCCATTTTTTTTGGATGTTGTGGTGCATTTGGTAATTCAATTACCATACGAGGCAAAACTTTGTAAACTGGCTCAATTTGGATGGATGTTTTCCATCGAAAGATAATTTATATTAACTTCTACTTTTTTCTCTTAAGTTAGTAGTTAGTAATAATTGTTAATGTTTTATTTTTTAAGGTTTTTAGGTTCTCCTAAGCGTTATATGCGTAATAGAGCTCTACTTAAAGGCTCTATTACAGAGGCTTATATATCAAATGAATGCTTGACATTTTGTTCTATGTACTTAAATGACGTAGAGACAAAATTTAATAGAGAAGAACATAACTTTGATTTTAATTAAGATGATAAATTGTCAATTTTCTCCCAAAAAGTAAAGCCATTGGAATAGGAAAATATGTGGCGTTAACTAAAGACGAACTCAAATTTGGCCATTGGTATATTTTAAGCAATTGTGAGGAAGCCAATTTATATATGGACTATGTATATTATTTCTCATTCATTCTTTCATATTTAAATATAGAATTCAACTTGTCTTTTCTGACATCTTTTTACTTTTTTCAATTGAGAGCATAAAGATGAGATTAGAAGAAAGAAAATTGATAATGTTGAAGGAAGACATAAGAGTAACTTCTCATCATAGTTTAAGACTCGAGTAAGTTATTGATGGAATAGTATGACCCTATGGAAATTTGTAGGTGAGAGTAAGTTTTAATTATATATTTTTTTATAGATGATATGGTTACGTAACCATAAATTGCCAGAAGCAACGACAACATTATATGCTTTGGCATGTGGACCTCATATGTGTGGGGAAAAATATACTAGTTGCATTATTAATGGAGTTAGATTTCTAATATATTGGTTCTATTAATCTTTTTAGATGATTTCATGACTACTTAAATCTTTTTTCCTCTATTTAGGAAAAATGTGAGAAGACAAAGGTCAATAGAGGAAAAGGAAAACATCACACAATCAAGGGTTCAAATCATTTGTAGTCGTCCAAAATGAACATCTATGATCTTTGTTGACAAGTTATAATTTATCAATTAACACTACATTATTTATTGTACATTGTATTTTTCTTTCATAAAACAAAGTGAGAAGGAACTAAATGGAGAAGAGTGTGATTGGATCACATTATACAAAATCACTTCCTATAAGGAAGGTCAAGGGTGGATGTCAAAAGAAGCAAAAAATAACTTAGTATTAAAAATTGTTTAAATTTTAAGTTTATTTATTTATGTAGTACTAACTAATAATATTAGCATTAAATATTGGTTTTATTTTTTAAATTTTAGAATAAGAAGAAAATGATTTTATAGAAATCAATGTCTGAGGGTAATGAGGTCAATGTAGAAAAAATTTGCAATACTATGTTTGGTACACGTTCTGGTTATATTAAAGGTCTTGGCTTTGACTCTAAACCAAATGTTTCAACCTCATCAAGATCCACATACCATTGTCTTAAAGAGGAAAATAAGTCACTTAAGGTTGAATTGCATCGTACTCGAAAAAAGTTGGCCAAGCATGATAAGTACCTAAAAAAAAACTTAGCTTGGATTATCAAAGCGGTGAAGATGAAAGTGAATAGTACTAATTACATCTCTTATACTTTTTTCTCTTAATTCTTGTTTCTATTATAATTAAATTTTAATTTTTTTTTCTCGGATTACAGATTTGAAGAAGATGCAATGGTTATGGGATTTGTATTATAATTTGTAAACTAGTCTCTGTATTTATTATTTTGTATATAAGAATTGTTGAAGTTTTAATAAAAATCTTGTATACGTTGAAATTTATTTTTTATTTTTATATACAATTCTTCAAATTATTAATTATTTTTTGCATAATTTTTTAATAAATTAACGATAAAAATATATCAAAACATTATATTCAATAATATGGATTAAAAATGTAACAAATAATTTATTCCAATATGGTATAACATTTCGTTAAAACGAAGAAAAAATTGACTACATTTTACAAAACATAGCTAAAACATTTAGCTATGTTTCTAAAAACATAGTTAATGTAACACCCAAATACCCCCTGGGAAGATATGTGGATACCACCCAAGACAGAACAAACAAAACCAAACACCGCACTGGTATTTAGGTTATTTAGTAACTCAAACTCACACACATATAGTACATATCATAAATCTCGGAACAAAAATCCAAAGAATATTCTGACCCCTAATTTGGGGCGTTACAGCTCTTCCCTCCTTAAGAAATTTCGTCATCGAAATTCATACCTGATTGTTTGAACATATGGGAACCTTGTTTTCCTCCTATGATTCCCATTTGGCTTTATCACTGGCACAATTTCTTCCATTTGACTATAGTCACTGGAATCATTTTTTTTTCTTTCTTTTTATTCAAACTCATTAAAATCATAACCAATCCATACAATTCCTTTTTGGAAACGCATCATCGTGCAAATTTCAATTCACTTAATCTGTTCTTAATCACATCATACATCTCCCCCAAAATTTCATCTTTTACACTTATTCAAATTCTTATTCTATTTGCCGCAAAATCGATTTTATCGAAAATTGGGCAGCATAACGGCTGTATTTTGACAGCCCAGAAATTTATGCAAAGGTAACAATACACTTCTATATATCCAACAACAATTTAGAATCATCGGACCTCCCGTCCGGAATCCAAAACACCAGCAATAATGCAAGCCTATATCTAACACTTCAAAAGTCTCAATCCATAATTCCATACTCAAATTCACAATTCAAATCACAATTAACTTAAATACATACATCCAGAATTCATATTTGATCTGTATATTTCTATAATATATACGAAAGGTTTCACTACACCTATAGTGTCTCCAAGCTTTCAAAGCTAGTTCAGTAAGTTTCAAATCAGGTATCAAATAATCACCTCAGTTTTGCATCCCCTGAACATATTTGCATATAATGTCATGTGGCTTAAGTTCTCCTCACATTAGCAAGAGTGTCACCTCTAATTCAAGAATCCA
>JAOQMR010000212.1:9758682-9770584 GCA_027563865.1 Erythroxylum pelleterianum | reverse complement strand
ATTCTATCCAGAATTTGTTTTTAATTGAAAATCACCAAGTTATACTTTGTTCTCAATTGATCCTGGACAAGAAGTCTTTTTTATTCGTTCCTTATTTCTATCTCATCTTTCTATTGCCATTTATTTCGTCTTCCGTCTTCCATATGTATATATTCAATCAATTCAAAATGAAGTTCTGAATCTCAACGCTACTAACATATTAGTGAATCATAACTGTTATCACAGAAACCACACCCAGTTCGATTCCAAGCTCATCTTCTTAGGATCCGCTTGTATACTTTAATGTCATCATTTCTATTTATTTCTCTCTTTTCCTCAAAAACTTGATGACAATGCATTCACATCTATACCATAGCACAATATCGATATCGTATTCCATAATACATCCACCAATACAAATGCGTTACATCATTATATGTCATATCTAACTATATACTATTTCCCAATTCTGAATATCCACAACTTGCATTTTCCCTTATTCAGATAGATCATCATGCTACTTATTTGACATCTCAGCTTCCTGAGCTAAAAATACATATCTAGAATCAAACTCGTACTTCCTAAACGTACTGTCATAGAAGTCATTACGAACCGAAATCCATCTAGCCATAATAAGAATGTGTTCATGCACTTTCGCTAGTCTATTTAACTTCCCTTGTCTGAATCTCATACTTATCCGACTCCAATATTCACATCTGATTCGTTCCATACTCATTAATTCCTTCTTGTCCAAACCTATATCATATCCGTACACCATAACATCATTCGCCAAAGCAACCAGTACACTCATAATAACTGATTAACTTAATCTTCAAGGCTTCCATATATATTACTATCATTGACTTCATCTTACTTGAATATATTCTCAACCAATTTATCAACAGTCTTGTGAAATCTTTTTATACGGACATTCTAGAACCAAAACATGGGACCAACCGCATTAGGCCAAAACACAACTTAGACACTCAACGGAAAACAAGAGGCAAGCAATTGTTAAACCAGAATCGCCTAAACTTGCTCTGATACCAAAAGATGTAACACCCAAATACCCCCTGCGAGGATATGTGGATGCCACCCAAGACAGAACAAACAAAACCAAACATCACACTGGTATTTAGGTTATTTAGTAACTCAAACCCACACACATATAGTACATATCATAAATCTCGGAACAAAAATCCAAAGAATATTTTGACCCCGAATTTGGGGCGTTACAGTTAAAAACTTTTTCCTACGTTTTAAAAAATGTAGCTAAATTTTTTTGGCTATGTTTCTAGAAACGCAGCTAAAAACATTTGACTACGTTTATGGAAAGGTAACTAAAAAATTTAGGTTATGTTTTTGAAAATGTAGCTAAAAACTTTTGACTGCACTTCTAGAAACGTAGCTAATAGTTTTTATCTAAGAAAAACAAGCGTAGACAAACTCTTTGGTGACATTTCCTCCAATTGTTGCTAAAAATTTTTTGCTACGAATGCGAAGTGTTGCCAAAACATTGTTGTGACAATTAGCCCATGTTTTCAGTGATAGGAATTTTGCGATGTTTTGGGTGACGAAAGTAAGTCGTTGTCAATCCTTTTCAACAATGATTTTCTTACCTTTAGCTACATTTTTTTTGTAGCCAAAGGTGAACTTGGTTGTAGTGTATGTATATCACTCATTTACCATTATTGGAAATTCACTACAAAAATTGTTAATCACATATGCATCTATGTATGACTTGCTCATTAGCTATGAAATTCAATTTTTTCTTTCCTATGAAAAAATTAGAGAATGAACTTGGGACCATTGTTTTAAATTTGTATAATTCTCTATTTTAGAAAAAGATGATTCATAAATAAGTTCTATATTTTGACTTAGAAATTTATATTATTGTATTGTAAACCTATTTTTATTTATAAATTATTCTTAATTCTTACTCTTAATTGATGTAAAAATTTATACACTTACTACATTGATGCAACCATCACAAATTGTTATTGTCACCATCACAACTGGAATCTGGTCGACTGTTAATAACATCCGAATAAGATCTCAGATCTACTTTAGTAATATGTATGCAGTGACACAATGGAACTAATTAAGATGCTACAAACTCTAACCTTATAAAACTCATTTGTTTCAAAATCATCTTGATTGTTAATCACAAAATAAAATTTTAGTACTATAACATCAACAAGAATAATAAAGTTTTGAATAACTTTAAAGTAAGGTGTCGTAGAGAATCAAAATACTAAATTGTAGTAGAAATGCTTTGTAGCTACTATCTACTATAAACAACCAAAAGTAGAGGATCCTACAATTACATGGCAAAATGTAATATAAAAGAGTGGAGAAGAGAAGTGTCTATATATTTCCACATGCAAAAAGAAAAATGAGGAATGAAATGTTTAGTTCAACTTCAAGTTAAAAACGTGAAATTCAACTTTTTCACTTTATGCTATATGGTGAATGTAGTATAGCATGCCACAATTTCTAGTATTTATGGGGTATTAGAGATTTGGTCCTATAAAAAAGTTACAGGAAGAATTGTGTTTTGAAAAGAGGAATTTCACAACACCTTCATAGCAACCTTTTTGGATTCTTAACCAAGGGCTTATGGAGACACTTTTATAGAGTAGTAGCTGATTTAACTTTCATGGTTCTGTAACAACGTTGCCACTATTAGACGACAATTTAAATGGAAAGAAATTAGATCTAGTTTAAGTGAACCTAAATACTAGTATAGACATTATCGCACTATAGAGTCAAAACTTAAGCAATGATAAAAATGACCTAATTCGATCATACTCTCTTGGGTTGACCTAAGCTAATTAAATTTTGAGATGACTTTGGATTATATTTATTAAAAATTAAGTTTTGAGTTAGGTTCAAGTCGAACCATAGTCAAACTTCTCATATTACATAAATGATGTTATTTTCTTAATATAATAAAATTACATTGTTTTGTATATTGATAAACGAAAAATTAAGAAATAAGATTTGTTACTTACCCTAACCTCGACTTTCCACCATTATCCCAATTTTTCTGTGCATCTCTCTCTTCCTCGTGATGTTTGTTTCTTGCTTGATTTTCTTACTAACTGTTTGCTTCACATTATAGGCTTGGCTCTCTAAATAAATAGATATAACATAATTGTATTTCTTCTATTTCTTTTTGGGTCACACATTAGCATAATGATTGTTTGGTTTAATTTTTACTGTTAAGTCAAAGTTAAGAAAGTTGAAAGCATCGTCATTAAAGAGATAAGAATAAATATTGCACTTATTGAAGTTTAAACATTTAGCCAAATAGTTATAATGATGAATTATAGGAAGTATGGAATTTTGGATGTTTATTCAAATAAGTTACCTAAGTTAAATGAGTGTTTATTCTAATTATTTAAAGCTAGCATGCTTAATTGTTCAATCAATTACTTTAAAGAGATAAGTTGCATCATAATGTCAACTTTTTAAGCCTGAACTAACTTGATTAAATTTTAGGTTATCAAAACTTAGCTGTGATTGTGCTCAGACTCAGACTCAGGCCGAATGATTCAAACTTCATCATACTTCAAATCACACAAAGTTTGATTATATTCGAGCTTGATTGAACCTCAAGTTATGTCGACCCAACCTATTTACTAACTTTAATTAAATAGCCTACTCTGCTTCAAGTTAAAAGTTAAGACTCATAATAAAGTTAGACTGGTCATAAACCCTAAGGCCAGAGTTTTAGCTTAAAAAATTTAGGCTTGAACCTCAGTCTAATCTTAATTAAATCTAAATGTTTGAACTTGAGTCTTAATTTTATCAAATATGTTTTAATACATTGATTTCAGTTGAATCAATTTGATTTCTTATAATTGAAATTGGTTAAACTGACTTGAAATTTGACTTTAAGCTATACAAACTCCTTTTCTATACCTATTTCAAGTCAATTTGAATTTGAACCAAACTTGTTTGACTTGAACCTATTTAGGTTTTAATACTAATGGTTAAATTTTAGGGGAGTTTATGAAGACATTAAACTAAAACTAAGTGAATATACATAAGTGTATTAATAAATCTATATTTTACAAATTACTTAGGGTTATATTCCTTGGTATTTGGTACTTTTATAACATGTTTAATATAAATTTTTAATGTTTTCATGTGTTTAGTTTATTTTCTTGTAGTTGATGATTTTGAGAGAAGATACAAGATCTAGTGCAACATTCTCTATAGTTGTCAATCAAAGATATTTTAGAGTCATTTGGAAGATAAAAAGACAGACACTAACTTTTTAAAAGACATTGAAAGTCAATTATAATTTGAAGATGTTGAAAAATAAAGGAGGTGAATAGGTTTTGAATGTACATGAACAACAAGCAACTATATTTAATGATGGTCTGAAACATTGATTGACTTTTTCTATGTGTGTCAATATTGAATTATCGTAGGTGCATGCGTAGCTATAGCTAGTACTGACAAATAGTCAATCACATAAGGGCAGTGATTACCAGTAGTTACCATTATTCTATTATCTACTGTAATTTTTAATTTAAAATAAAATAAAACTATAACAAGTAAGATAAATGGGTAGCAAGAATGAATCACAGAACTAAAGAAGTATAAAAAAAATTACCGATATCAAAAGATTAGTATCTAGGTTTCGAATCCCCTAAACCCTTAATAGATTGATATTTTATTATGCAATTCTTTTGTTGATTTATTGGATCTTGGAGACTCTTATGGTATGCTAATAGCTACCTTGAGTGTATTAACAATTAATCCTGAGGTTTTAAACTGAATTAATCAAGTAAAAGTTTATAGGATTGCTTTATCGAATTGTGAATCTCTCTATTAGGTTTGACCTTAATCCGGAAGATTTATAGCATCCAATATCTAGGGTTGCAATCAACTCCTTCCAATAATAGTGGATATATTCATAAATAGGATTTCTCAATCTCTATGTATGGAATCAGGTTATAATTTAATATTTCAATTTTATTAGAACATAAATAAAACACATAATTAGATCACAATATATCAATCAAACCAATTGCATTAATAAAATAATCAAATCATATTAAAGTATCAATATAGGGTTCATCTAACCTAAATACTAACAAGTCGTTTAGTTACATATGATCGAACACAAAATCAAACATAAATATAAAGAAAAACAAATTGAAAACAATGGGTTCATAATTCTAAATCTCCCTAGTTGTCTTCTATCGAGTATAATTGCTATGTAAATGTTTGATCTTGTATTCTAACAGATCTTTTGTTGAATTCGTTGTGTTTTCCCGCTTCTTTGGATCAAAATCACCCCTTGATCCGCCTCTAAGAGTTTCAAAAAACCTCTGTACATCTCCTCCTTCTATTTGCCTTTGAAAACGTCTTTTATATTAAATTATAGGGTTTTGGAAAATGCACTGTCTAATGCAGGGTCATGCATCAAACTGTGCATAATCAAAATCTCTTAAAATCACAAATCTGCATTGCCTGAGATATGTGCACAAGTTGATGCACGGTCATTCATCTCTTCTGTGCTTCAAATCTTCATTTTGTGCCATGTTTTCTTCTGAATTCTTCTCCTTTAAATTTGTGAAGGCAATTATACTCTGTAAAGACACTTAGAGCGAATTGAGTACCAAATATACGATAAAATTATAAGTTATCAAGCAAAAACACATCAAATATAAGGAATAAATATGATCAATTATGCATCTATCAAACATCCTTGCATTTAAGCTTCTGCTTGTCCTTAAGCAAACCATAATCAAAATTATAGATCTTACACATCAATCCATCATCAATCTCGATCTATCCATTCATAATATACATCATTATATCTTATTGAATCAAATTAGCATATAATTAGAATCAAATTATCCTAAAATTAACTTTCTAAGTCAATGTTAATAATAATCACATCAATAATTGCATTGAAATTAAAAGCATTAACCTTTTAATGTTCAAGATGAAAAGTAGCAAAACTCTCAATGAATGCATAGTAGAACTCTTACCATAGGATTGCAAGAAAATCACATCTCCACCACTTATGTATAAACTAGAAACAAAAATCAAGAGGTCTTTATAAATTTGTAATGGAGCTTAGGTATGGTATTATTAGGATAATAAAAATGGTTGAATTGAAGGAAATTTACCAAACAAGAAACTATAAAACTTGTTTACAAAACATACATCTCCTTTCATTGCAACTCTATTGGTAACATAAACTTATTCACAAATTTTTTTACTAGTATAATAACTTTTTTTCAATCAATGAGTATTAAGTACCACAATTAAAGAAATAATGGACCTTTCAAGAATTCAAGTCTGAACAAGTAAATAATGTAAATAACCTTCAAGGCTCAAAGCAATAAAAAGGTCTTCAAAGAAAAATAGGATAAAGGTTAATATGTGGGTCTAGTTAATGAAAAAGACAAAGTTCAATCTGGTTATTCCTAAAGGTAATTTAACAATGTGGTAATTTTCAAAGAAATTGGCTTAAACAAGTTGCTAAATCTAAGTGCCTTCATCATGTTAATGCTTCCAATTTAACAAATATGGTATCAATATGCATAATAAAAGCAAGTTCTAGAATTATTTTGGCACATATGATAGCTCACATGAAACAATAACAAGAGCTTAACAATTTTGAAAGTTTTGCTCTTAGTCTACAAAAGCTTAAGAAAAAGATGGGTATTATATGTATAAATAATATGCAATATCATTCAACTTGAATATTATGACTTATAAAAGCAATTCTATTCTCACTCTTATCCTTTTGCATACTAATTCAATCAATATTCAAAAACGAAACACAATATTCGTGGACAAATTTCATCTAGGATATTAGTTCATAAAATTTAATAATCAATATTATAATACGCTTAAAGAATTTGTTTAAAGATTCATCACACATAAAGTTGTATATGTACACAATATATATAATAAGGGAAAAGTTTAGTGGTATTTTCCTAAATATGATGATTTTGTGATGTTAGATCCATCCAATGTAAACTACATCCTTGCAAAATATAAACGAGAAAGGGAGAAAAAGAACATGGAAATAACATAATATAAAATAACATGAAATAAAATCCTATGCTAATGCTTGAAATAAATTAAAACGAAATAAAATAAAACCTATCCTAATTCATAGGTTGCCTCCCATGCATTGCTTGTTTAACGTTATTAGCTCAACGTGCTCCTTACGCCTAGCTTCATCCTCAATCAATAATGAGTTCTTGCTTCTACTAGTTTCTCCGCATAAGGTTTTGTAGCCTGTAAATAAGCCGACTGTTGCAAAATAATAACAAGGACATTATTTGTCAAATTAATAAATCCAATTATAAGTATTAATGCCCTTTTTAATGACAAATTGTTAATGAAAGAGTATATAATAAAACTCCTTGAATCGTCAGTTAACTTAAACAATTTGCCTTTGAGGAAATGGGAACCTTTCGTACTTAAGGTCATTACCAACGCTTCACCAATAGTTTCCTTATTTGGTTCCTCCATTTCTTCCTCAACCATCTCTGTCCACTCTTCTTCTTCTTCCTGGACAGAGGTTTCCGGCTTATCTTCTTCAATTATATCCTACCACTTCTCTACTTCTGCTTCTTGGATGGAGGCTTCTTCTTCTTCTTCTTCTTCAGGAAGCTCTTTGAGGAATATCACTCCATTCATGAGACCAACCCTTATCTTCTCTTCACTCTCGAATTTGCATCAGTTAGCCTTCATTTTGGCAAGGAGTTCTATTAATTTATCTATAATACTTGCTTCCTCTTCCTCTTCCTCTTTTTCTTCTTCTTCTGTTTTTGTCTTCTTATGGAAACTTGTTTCCATTCCTAAAGGTGATTGTCGTTCCATATTCTTCAACATCAGTTTCAGTAGTACTAAGAAAACTCCCTTGCATCTCATTAAATATTATCTCCACTAGTTGTTCTAACTAATTCACCAAATTTTGTATACAAGCCTCTATTTCCTAATGCTTCATGATTAATTCTTGAATGAAATCAGCCATCATATTTTCCAGAGTTGTCTCATTACCTGACAGAGTTTGGTGCTATAAATATTTAGTTAGAGCGTAATCGTTCCATTCATAGGCATAAAATTTGCTCCACTCTCAATTGTAGTTATTCCTATATAGTGCACCTTGAGGTTAATTTTACATACTCTATTGCTCTCATATATGAGTTGGTGCTCAACATTCATGATTGTAGTAGGTACTCTCACAGATGTCCCAACACAGTGTAGACATCGATTGTGCCTCTGAAACCATGTGTGGGAACCTCTGTCTCCTATATGGTGATATTACAGATTATGAAGACAAATCATAGCTCCCATAGAAGTATTGTCTGCTTCATCCTTCCATTGTGAGTTGTGGCTTTAATAAGAAATCATAAATCTTAAAACAAACCATAACTCAAGATCAAAAAGAGAAATTCAAAAGGTAATTAAATGAATATGTCACAAATAACATACAATATAATAAAACTATAATATAATATAATACAAAAAATAATGACTAGAGTAATAACATTTAAGTGTTCCTAATATCAAAATCCCCGACAATGGCACCAAAAACTTGGTTGACTTTTTCTATCTATATCAATATTGAATTACTGCAAGTGTATGACATAGTTTTAGGGAAGACAGTTTTGGCCCTGCGGGCTGGGCCACAAGCTGGGCTTAGGGTTGTCCTAGCTCGTGACCCGAAGGGAAGGTGCAAAACGAAGTCATTTTGTCAAATTTTTTTTAAAATAGTGTAGAAGGACTAGGCAGATAGCCACCGGTCATCCCTACGTAGCTATAGCTCGTACTAGCAAATACGAGTCGATCCCATGAGGATAGTGATTACAAGTAGTTACCGTTATTCTATTATCTAGCCTATGAATTGATTGTGATTTTTAATTTTAAAAATAAAATTAGAGCAAGTAAAATAAATGAGCAATAAGATTAAATCAAAGAATTAAGGAAGTACTAAGAAAATTATCGATATCAAAAGATTAGTATCTAGGTTTCGAATCCCCCAAAACCCTTATTACATTGATCTTTTATTATGCAATTGTTTTGTTGATTTGTCCGATGCACGGTCTGATGCACTGCTATGCATCAAACAGCGCATAATCAAAATATTTGGAAATCATGAATCTGCACGACTTGAGAGACATGCACTAGCTGATGCACATTCATGCATCTCTTGTGTGCTTCGAATCTTTGTTTTATATCATGTTTTCTTCTAAATTCTTCTCCTTTAAGTCTGTAAAGGCAATTATACTTTGTAAACACACTTGGAGCGGATTGAGTACCAAATATATGATAAAAGTATAATTTATCAAGAAAAAATACATCAAATATGAGGTATAAATATGATCAATTATGCATCTACTATACATTGAGAAATAAAACAGGATTAGTGACGAAGTTAATCTTAGACCTGCACCAAACTTATCATTGTTTTATGTAATAAGTTCCATAACAATATCCACACCATTTTTAAATTGCTATTAGGAGCCAACTATCAAGCATAGTAATCGGTTGAGTCAAGCCATACTTGAAGCTACGCAAACCTAGTCCAGCCTAAAAACCTTTATAAGTGGCCTGAACCTAACTAAAAATCCAATTAAGCCTAGCTTATATTGTCTGAGCTAGAGTCTGATTAGGTTTTGGATGACTTAGAGCTGGATTGTAAACTGAATCACTCAGATCTTGACCTATTAGACCTAACTTGACCCATTGTGGACCAAAATTCCTCTCTAATTTTTATGTAGTTCTTAATCTCTTATCTCAAAATCTAAAGAATCTCTAATAAAAGTGAACTCCAAATCAATGATAAAATCTATGACTAAACTCAATCAAAAATTTGGTTGAGATTTTATAGATTAATAGCATAAATCTATAAATTCAAACTCTCATATAAAGAGAGAGAAGTCAAAGCAGTGGGGGGGGGGGGAGTTATAATCGATAGCAATAAGGCGACGAGATAAATAAGTAAAGAAATTGAGAAAAGGGAGAAAATGTCGGTACATTGAAGAAACTGAAATAAAAGGAGAAACATTTGGTGCATTGTAAAGAAGCAATTGGTGCAAATGAAAGAAATAATTGGTGCCTTATAGTTAATTGTGGTGGTACATAAGAGAAATTAATAAAGAGGAGAAAGAATCTACTTAAGTTATGGGCTTCAAGTCAGGATGAATTATGGAGCCTAAGCACGAGCCTAAACTTGAGGCCTAATTCTTTTTAAAAGCTCAAGATTAGTTTGAAGCTTTGTCAACTTGGATTAAGCCTATTAACTTTGAGACTATTTGTTAAGTCAAAATGACTTCATGTCTAATAATTTTGGTGACAATCAAATAATAATAAAATTAGAAATAGATGAACCATTTTGATAAGAAGCAACAAAACACAGAAGGAAAAAACACAAAAGGAAGAAACACAGAAGGAAGCAAAACACAGAAGATACAAAAGTCAGAAGGAAGAAAACTCAGAAGATACAAAAGTAAGAAGATACAAAAGTCAGAAGGAAGAAAACTCAGAAGAAACGAAAGTCAGAAGATACAAAAGGCAGAAGGAAGAAAACTCAAAAGATATGAAAGTAAGAAGATACAAAATACAGACGATATGAAGATGAAGACACGATAGTACGTCGGACGGTTAGGACCCCGTCTCCGAGGCCCAACATTCGGACCCATACAGCATAGGAGGCCCAACCGAACACACAATGACCACAATCCGGAGAGAAAATTTCAATTAAAAGATTTGGTTTGGCTTATTAATTAAAAAGGTTTCCTCGGTTCTAACGATTCCAACGCAACTGGAATCGCTCAATTGGGACTTAAAATGAAGAAGTTATGATTAAAATACTATCTTAAAGAAACAGTGAAAATTTACCTTCCACCGACTTCATAGCAAAATTAGAAAATCTAGGAGACTATATCTCAATTCAGTTTCTTCATAAAACTTGTAGATTTATGACTCTAGTTTAATTTAAAGCAAGATTCGCCTCGATCTGAGCTCTGTAGCTCCGGATATTGCAAAATTAGTAAAGGATACTCAGACTTTTCAACCGATCGACACACTTTGTTTCAAACCATGCTTTTAAAATTAAAAGAAATACTGATAAAACCAGTGTGGAAAGATAGGAAATTTTCTTAGAAAACCAACGCTTCGAAAATAGGGTCAATCGGAGGTCTACAAAAAAGGTTAGAGCCAAAAGAAGGAAGAGGGGTCGGTCGGTCAGGAACCGACCCCAAATCACCTGGCGCTCGGCATGCGCGAGCACCCGCACGCTCGGCCTGGCCGAGCGCCTGGGCGCTCGGTCGCTCGCCCTCGGCGACCAGCTCCCAAACCCGACCTATCCGACTTCTAACCCTCATAACTTTCGACTCCGACCTCCAAATTGGGCCCAACAATTCTCCCCTCCTAATAGAATTTCGTCCTCGAAATTCTTACTTGAGTCCATAAAGAGATACGGATACTTCTCCTTCATGGCTTCCAAAGGTTCCCAAGTCGCTTCCTCGGTCGAATGGTTCCTCCACAAGACCTTAACCAACTTTACTGACTTGTTCCTTAACACTTTTTCCTTGGAATCTAATATCTCCACCGGTTGCTCCTCATAACTCAAATCCTCTCTCAAATGAACCTCTGAAGGTCGAACTATATGCGAAGGATCTGATCTATACCTCCTCAGCATCGATACATGGAACACATTATGAATTTTTGATAACTCTGATGGCAGATCTAACTTATAAGCCAAAGGCCCAATCCTCTCGATGATCTCATATAGACCTATATATCTCGGGCTAAGCTTACCCTTCTTACCAAATCTTAGAACACCTTTCCATGGAGAAGCTCTAAGAAACACCTTCTCACCCACATCAAATTCCATCTCTTTCCTATGGGCATCCGAATAGCTCTTCATCCT
>JAOQMR010000212.1:9733387-9744931 GCA_027563865.1 Erythroxylum pelleterianum | reverse complement strand
ACCCATGTGAGGGCTAAAATTGTGAATTATGAGAATTTCTGAGAAATTAGGAAAATGCACATCATGCATGAATTAATCGTGACATGCACATTTTTGCACAATAATATGATTGTACATGCATTCATGACACTTTCTGGGTATAATTGAGTTATTAATACGATTAAAAATGTAATTTGACAATTTGGGTAATATTTCAGGTATTTCAAAATTTTTGGTGTAATTTTTGGATTAGAGAAAATATTGAGATTTGGACCATGAATGATAAATAGCTTATGTATATGTGTGACTCATGGCAACATGGAATAGTGACACATGTAGGGCTTGCAATATAGCCACGTCGTGTATGGATTTCAGTGTAACTCTTTCCTCTGTTGTTATCTCTTCACCGAAAGCTATCTTCTTCTGGTTTTACCAACACCAAACATTAGTCGTTATCGTTGTTTCTGTGAGTTACTCTCACTGCTGGGAAATATTGCTTAAACAAGTAAGTTATGTTTTAAGCTTCACTGAGTTTTGTAAAATGATTTTGATGATGAGTTAGTGCTAGACATGAGAAAATGCATACATGTGAGGTTAGAGAAGCAAAGTTTCGGTGATGAAAGAATTTGATAATGGATCTGTGAAATAGCAATTGTCTAGAAAAGTTTGAAATAGGATCTGCTATTACATGTATGATGGTAAGCTTTTGATGTTTAAAGTGAATCTTGGATTTTTAGGGATTTTGTGAGTATTGATAAGCTAAAATGAGTTAGAAGAATTGTTTTGAATGTTATTTGAGGAATAGAAGTGCATGTGCGAGTGAAATCTGAGTTTAAAAATCTGGAAATTTGGGGAAGACGAGTTCTGTGATCAGACGTCGTGGCGTCTATTTTTGTTCTCACCGCGGCGCATTCCTCTTTGTACATCGTGACGTATGACTCACCCCTTGAGCTTGTAGCGGCGAACGTTGCAGAAAAACCCGAGAAAAACTGATTTTTGAGCTGTACGTCGCGACTTCATTTTTGTCCACGTCGCGACGAGCACCCTTCCCTTGACAGTTTCGACATACTTTCGTATTTTGACCATAACTTTCTCTATACTTATCCAAATTGGGTGTGGTTTGATTTTTTTGTACACTAGAGACATAGATATACAACTTTTATGAAGAAATGGAGTTATAATTCGGTGTCTAGGATTTTCAAGTTTTGGTTGGAAGTTGAGGTAAGAATTCTGCTGGAACTTAAGAACAGTCTAAGATATTTTGAGTATATCTCTTGGTATACTGATCCAAATTAGATGGTTTTGGTGTCATTAGAAAGATAAGAAATGGGAGAACAACTTTACAGAAGGAAGTGTTGTTGAATTTGGTCATTTACCTTATCTGATTTAGTATGGAAGTTGACCCATGTGTGTATTAGAGGAAAAATCTGAAGTAGTCAATGAAGCTATGAAATTGTGGACATGGTTTTGTCTCGATCCAATTGAAATTATCCATAGTATTAATGAGGGCTTTGATTTCTGAATGATTTCTGATAAGGATCGCAATAGAGTACCCCAGAATTGTCATTGAACATGCATTGTGCATACATTCTCTATATTGATGTGCATAAAGGAACCACTTCTGAATTTGTGCAAAAATGTTATAATTGCGAATGTGTTTCGTATATTTTTAGAGGGGCACATCGGACGCTCGTCGGACATTGCCGGACCATCCTGGCAATAGCTTATTGGAGTGTACTGTGAGTAGACCGAGATGGTCTCCTTTTTATTGTTGGTTTTATTTGAATTTTTGTACTAATTGATTATTGACGGGTTATATGAATGTGTTTGATTTTGTTGGATTCAGGACAGAAGGTCCGATGATGCGATGTTTGATTTGGGATATTGAAGTGCTACTTGAATGTGAATTGGTCGAACTAAGTGTATTGACGTGATTGCTAAGTATTTTCTGAATGTGTATTTGCATGTAAGTGAACGTATGATTCTCAACTTAATGTTGAATGCTAGACTAAGGTCCGATGATCGATAATATGGGGATGTGATTGAATGGGATCGTGCAAATGTTATTGATGCATTTCATTTCATGAATGCATGAAACATAATGGTAGTTGTGATCAGAGTGGCCAACGATCAGAGCTTAAAGCTCAACGAGTGAAAAAGAGCCTCGAGCTCGAAGGGAAGTAGTGCATACCCAGAGGGCTCTCCTACCCCTAAGACGCGTTTAACGCTTAATGAGCCCTTTATGGGACAGCTTAGGCCCTCGATCACAACAAAATAACAAACGAAAAATGGGTCTCATGTGCACTGCATATGCATACTATGAGTGATCAAATTGTATTAAATGTGAAGTGTGAAATAAGAAGTGAAATATGAAATGTTATGAATGTGAAATATGTGTTATGTGATCGGGTGAGCCATCGATGATGGTCACTCACTGAGTTCGCAAAATTCAGCCAAAATTTGCAAATATTTTTCAGGACTCTGAAGAATACCCCGTCAGGCAAACGGGAGTATATTTACTGCAAGTGAGTGAAGGAAGAGGTCGGGATCAGTTGCGTCTGCATTGTGTATTTGATTATTTTGTACAACTTGTGTATTCCGCAATTTCTATGAAATGGTGTTTTGTAATTATAGTGGGCCCAATTGGCTATTGAAATTTGCTTGATTGTAATTTGTTAATTAATGGAAGTGGCCCCATTGGTAATAGATTTTTGCTTATGCTTATAGTATTACAAAAACAGAATTTTTGGTATACCGACTTTTGAATGTTTGAGTGCTTTAGCACGTCACTTTCGCGGGCACGGACTCGGATATCACGCTCAATATCGGGTTCGGGTTTTCAGCAAAACTAAGCAAACAACAAGCAACATAAATTGATTGGATGTATACTAATACACGGATGGAAAAGATGTGTATGCAATGATTTTTGTTTATAATTGAACAATATGAATGTAAGATTGTACAATTCATTGTAATGGAAGCAAAGAAAGGTACAAACAAGAACATAAACTAAGAATCAAAGAAAGATACTCAATATATTGTAAAACTCAACAAAACTCGAGAGCTAAAAAAAAACAAATTTCAAATCTGCCCAAGGTTTAAAATAGGCAACTCAATGTGTTTTTAACGATTTTTTGGGCTACTGTTCACTCTTTTTTTCCGTACCGTTTAGGTTTTCTTTCGCTTCTTTTCACTTTTTTCAGTACTGTTCACTTCTTTTTTTGGTATTGTTCAGTTTTGTGTAATGTTCATAGATACGATACGGGTACTATTCACAGGTACAGGTACTGTTCATGGATAGGATACCAGTACTGTTCACGGGTACGACATGGGGTACTATTCACTTTTTTTTAAAGAAACAAATAAGAAAAACACAGTAAAGATACGTATGAGTTCAACAGAATTAAGCCAAAGCTCTGATACCAAGATGATATAGAAACAAAAAAAAAAGGTTCTTGAAACCTCCCCTAATCCTATTTAATCAAAACCTAATCTTTTTATTCTAAGAACATGCTAGATCAAACCCCAAATCAGAAGTTTGAGACCCAATCCCAAAGAAATCATAAATCAATTTACATTGCAAGTACTTACTTATTGATGCAAAATCAATTTCTTGAAGTAACCATGAGGACAAACTCAATTCTGAAGTTTTATTAATCATCCAATCTAGGGTTACAAGGATATAATAAGATATAAATACCCTTGACCAAGTCTTAACCCTAATAGGAATGGGCTTGCAAGCCCATTTAATGAAAACTAAGCTAATCCTAACAAATCTATGAGTATCTAGCCCATTAAACATAATCTGATCCAAGTCCTTTTAGGATGGGCTAAACACATTAAAATAAATAAGTCTCAAAATAACCCAAACAAATAAAGCACATGCTACTAACTAAAAGAACAACCCATAAACAAGTCCTTGGGCCTAAAATAAGAGATAATAAATAACAAGCCCAAACTATAAAAAATGGGCATAAATAGCTAAGTGTTAGCCTCTTCCAACGCCTCCTCTAATAAAATCATAAGCTTGGGCGTGCCTTGGTATTCCTCTATGGATGTTTCGGCCTCCTCATGTATTTGACTTGTGATTTGGGCTTAAACAAAAGCTTGCATTGCTTGTTTAAGCCTTGAAACTTGTTGCGTTAAAATTGGACCACTTGACATGTATAACTTGTCAGGTTGATGTGTAAGGCGTAGAACTCTATTGTGAAGGCTGGTTGTATCAACTAGACTTGCGTGGGCTTTTCTTGAATCTCCCATGTTATACCTAAAATGGTATAGACGATTATAGATATTGGGATCATTTATTTTTGTGTTTTAAAGATTCATGCTCTGTGAAGTGTGAACCCCAAATCTGCGGGAACCAGAAAGTACGTCAATGTCATTACCTTAGGAAATGAAATCAAACTACCGTGGCAATAAAATGGCCCGTCAAAGGCTTCAACTTAGGACAAAGATGTTACAATATAGTCAATACATTATGCCTTATTTATTGCAAATGTAGTACAGCCCTGAGCTGAGCTGATAATTGTTTATGGAACGAAGTACATAGGATTTGGGAGCTTGAAGGACCTTTCTGCCACTGCATAACCGAATAAGTCACTCCATTGATCTCCAGATCTTCCACGAATCCTGTACCCTTCGCTCTCCAACTCTGCTCTCTTCTTAGATTTGAAGACTATTGCGGCTTCGTTGTCATCTGGACCCCTGTACAGTGTCAAAAACCAAGGGTGTGAATAGTTTAATGTATGGAAATTCTTGGCAAGTGAGACTGTTATCATCACTTACCTCAAGATTAGCCTTTCCCAATCGCTATATCCAGCAATTACAAGATTCTTCACAGTGGCAATTGTTTGATTCCGGGTCCTCCCAGTTAATATAATTATAGTGAAACCCAACAGTTTCAAGTCATTGTAGAATTTCAGACTTGCTGGCAAAACTGGTGCTGCTGCTAATTCTGCCCACTCATTGAAAGCAGCGTCGGTAATGTTGGAAATATTGATTCAAAGTTAAAATTGAAGATTTTATTTAAAGATAAGATATTTGTTAAAGGATATAATTTTATCTTTTAGGATAAAGTTGTTATCTAGTTAGGATTTAAACTTTTGAATTTGAATTGTTTTATCTAGATATTAGCTAGATTGTTATTTCATTATCTATATATTTAGTTCTTCATGTCAATGTAATTTGCACCTATCAATAAAATGTCTCTTGCATTATCTCTTCCTTGTTCTACTTTATTCTAGTTACTTTCACATTTTAAAATTTCAACAGGTAGTAGGTTCTGTTCTGTTAGCCAAACCCAGATCGAGTTGATAAACTTAAAATTGACAACATGTATGAGGTTTATTTACATATCAGGTGGGATGATCCTTTCCATATATAGGCCTAGTTCTATCTGACAAGCCTACATGTATAAAGTCTTCGTAGAGAATTGGGTTCCCATTACATATTCAAGTGTCATCGGCGAAAAGCTAGCGAGGCTAATCTGAACTTCTGTGAGTTGTGATTGAGACTAGTGACCAACCCAAGAATTCGTGTTGTGGCGCGCACCTAAACTTAATTGGATTCCAACATTTAAGTTGAAGTTCAAATTTAGTTCAATAAATTTGATCTCGGGTTGAGCCAAGTGGATCGAACATTTTTGTCTTCTTTACCTCAAACTGAAGAAGCTTGCCACTTGGGAAAACAATAATTCGTTACCAAAGAATTTAGAAACGAAGTCTTATTTTTTGCTTCAGAAAAAAGTGTTTAATCATCATTTCAGTATTTTTCATGTTCATCAACACCAATATTACTTGATATTTAGCTGACATCTTATAGTTGATGATGTCTACATTAATTTTAAGAGGTACGACCAATGGCAATAATTGCTTTAATGCTAGTCAAGAGTAATAAACACAATAAAAAGGATTACGGAAGCACCTGTATTAACGTTGTACAATGTACACAAATGCAAGGGCTAGAGTCATTTGACGTACCCGTATCCATATATCTTGTAGTAAGGCAGATTAGAGTGTAGAGTCTCGTCGATGTCGAAGACCCAAGCGTCCTTCCCATCGGAGCCAACCTTGATGGTCTCGGCAAAGGCTAGCGAATCTAAAGCGGCGGCCACAGAGTCTGAGATGTACTTGTCGCCGTTCATGTACTCCTCAACGTAGCTGGCGCATTTGGAAGGGACTAAGGTCCAGTATCCAACGTTGTTGGTTTCCACAGAAAGCCTCCAACTTTCACAGAAGAGATCCTCGTCTCTCCTGTGAAGGCGGTGCTCGTAGGGCATTTGAATGATGGCTTGAGAAATGGCTCTGGGGAGGAAGCAAATGAGGAGGAAGAGAAGTGAGAGCATTGACTGAGACTGGCAGGCATTAGCCATTGAGAACAGGATATAATGCTGCCAAGAAGCTAATTAGGTGATAGGCAATGGTCTGAAGTAATTGGCCTTGACTTTGGGGAGGGTGGTCTTCGGGTTCATGGTCATTTATAATGCAGTGGGTAATGCATGCATGTGCCTGCTTATGGATTAATACAACGTTTACGGGATGAGTTTAAGGACCGCAAGATTTTTAATGCATTGCTTAAGCTCGACTTTCAAGATAAAGTTATTTGTTAATTGTGTGCTTTTCCCAACGTGTTAATTTGTTTTTCTTTTCTAATTGAAGGAAGGTGTGATAATTTGACCGTCTTCATGTCTGGGATGACAAAGTAGTAAAATAGTAAGTCTTCTTGTCTGGGATGACAAAGAAGCAGTAGAATAGTAAAGGGTAATCTTTTGTTTTCTAAGTTAGCATGTTCAATTGAATTGTTCTCCACTACCAAAGATGTTCTGAAATTACCCGCAAGTGCTGTGGTGGAGTGGCTGGGGCTCCTCCTCCCTTAACCAAGGCTTCGGTTTCGAGTCTTGGGCATGGAGCTGCACTTTTGAGGAAGAGCTTTGCCGCCTATATGGTCCTACCCGGCTCGAATCCGGATTAGTCGATTGTCCGTATGGCGTCAGATACCGGATGGTTTAACCAAAAAAAAGATGTTCTGAAATTAGTTATTTATAATCGGATGTCACGTAGCTTTTTATTTCTCAAACTTAAAATCTTTTAAAATTGTCCATGTGTACTTCTTTTTGCTAGGAAAGTGTGGGTGGTAAAAGACAAATTAATATACAAATTATTGAAATCCAATATTGCGAATATTGTACCAGAGTTAGTATCGAATTGAGTTCTAGTACGATACTATATCTTATACCGTTTCAGGTAAATTTTTAAATTTATTAAATGGTCTCTAAATTATTTAGAAATTTCAAAATAATTCATTGTCATATTATACAGTTGTACTATATAATGTACAAGTCTACGTCAACTTTATGAAATAACAATAATTTTCAAATATTTCATATATAAATAATAATCACAATTAATATGAAAATAAGACAATTATCATTATACAAATATAACAATAAGAATAATATAAAATATTTAAAATATTACCATATCATCATATAATAAATAATAATTACATCAAAAGTTCAAAACATCAAATAAATAAATATCCTTAACTTTCAAACTATTACAATTTACCACAAGAGTTCGTGATAAGGAACCAACAAAGTAAAAGTGAAACTTGTAATAAAAACACACACACACCAAATATAAGTAAAATTAAAAGAAGAGGAAAAACAAAAACCTTAAACTTCATTCAATCATCTACAGGAGGATACCTGCTATAACTACACCGACCTTAGTTATCATTTGGTACAAAATCATCATCATTGAGAGGAGCCTTATCATCATTATTATTCAAATTCAATGCACCAAATAACATGTCAATGGTTTCCTAACCAAGATTATCTTCCAAGTCATTCACATCTATCAAATTCGGTTCCTCAGAAACCCAATCAGTAAGAAGATCGATATTACCAATAGATATTGGATTTGTTGAACTACTTGTGCTATTAAGACTCCTAATAAACAATAAATTTTAATTATTATAAAATTATAAAAAATTATATTGAAATTAATAATGATAATAACATACATTTCTCGAAGCTTTAAATTATAACAAACGAATACCAAGTCATTCAATCTCTTGTGCTCCAATCTATTCCTTTTCTTAGAATGGATGAATTCAAATGTGCTCCAATTTCGTTCTCAGCCCGTTGCACTCATACATTGAATTAAAATCTTAATTGTAAACCTTTGTAATTCTGGAATACCACTTCCGAATTGATCACACCAAGAAATTGTAAATCATAAGATAACAAAAATATTATTACAAACAAAATAAAGTAATAATTAATTTCTAACAAATAAGAAAAAAGAACCAACTAATACCTGGAGAAAGTTTTGTTCTTTGTCTAATAGCAATCGACAATCCAAAATCTCTAGAAGATAGCTTATAAAGCTCTATTTGTGAGCTTAAAAAATCTTGCATCATTTCATGGCCAACAATTGTTGTAACAGTGAATAGCATTCCTCTAATGACTTCAGCTTTCTTTGTAAAATCTGGTTTGAAATATACACTAGGATTCAAAAATACCCCAGCTACAAATAAAGAAGAAAAAAGTTGTCTTTCCTATCTCTCATTGATGATTGAAAGATACGGTGTATATAAATAAAGAAGGCCTATGTTTCAGATTGGCCTTGATTACTTCCTTTGTTCTTTCCATGACATTCAAAAAAATTCCATTGTTGGCTTTTCTTCAGTATCAGCCAAGCGAAGCACCCTTACCAAAAGCACAAACTCGGATAACAAATTGACATTGAGACCAAAATTCTCTATCTTCTAGTATAATGCTGGAAACCTCCAATCCAACATTAGACCTAGCATGTTGAGATGCAACCTACTTATCACTTGTAAACATTTGTCTTAACTCTTTCTTCATCGAAACAAAGGACTGAAGTAATAAGAAATTTGTTACAAATTTTATCACGCCAGGACGACACAAATTCCTACCATTAGTAAATTCCTTTCTCATCAAATTTAAAACCTATACACGATTATAGATAAACTTAGTCACTTTTTTTGTTTTCTACATAGTCTCATCAATAATAGGAAAATACCTAGGATTCACTATATTCTCCAGCACTAGGTCAATACAATATGCAGCATAAAGTGTCCAAAAAAAAGAATTATATCTGTTATATAACCTTCTTCCTGTCACTTTGTAAGCAGAATCATTATCAATAATGAACTGAATAATGTTTTCTGGCCCACTTCATTCACAACTTCATCAAATATCTCAAATAAAATATCAGTATTTCTAATAAGATCAGATGTATCAATAGACTTCAAAAACATTGAGTTGTTTGCATAATAAACCAAAAATTGATAATAGGCTCTGGTCTCCTATTTGTCTAACCATCACACCTAATTAAACACACAAACGTAACACAATTCATTCTTCGTTCAGCCAAATAACTTTTAATTTCAAAAACTGAGTAACTTAAAAGGTTACCTCTTAAGTGATCAATCGAAGGAGCTTTGTATGTCAAATCATAAGAGGCTATTGCATCCACTATAGGTTGATAATAGTATGACTGAGAAGCATTGAATGATAAACCTGTATCATACCACCATCTAGCTACTGCCATACTGACATTAAGGGTCGCTTCTCTTGATTGCATTACACTACGAATTGAAGGTTAGGCTCCAGGAATTGTTTGTGGTGCAAAAAAACTAGTCACCTGCGTTCTTCTTTCCTAGCATCAGGTGCAGGTGTAACATTATCTTCTTGCTGAGCCTGGGATGGAATACTACCACTATCACCTTCAACATTTCCACAATCATCACGAAAATTAGCAAATGAAGTTCTACAGCCAATTTCAAAATTCAACCTTTTCCTTCTATCTTTCTAGTGCTGATATTCTTTAGTTTTCATCTGCGACTTCACATCATAGCTTACTTTTTTACATGGTTTCACATCTCCTTTAACCCTAGCTAAATGCTTCTTTAATCAAGTTATTCCTCCACCTTTCAAATTCTTATTACAAAAGAAGCAAATAGTATGGTTTCTCATACTAGAAACCAATGCAACATGAGCCCAAGCTAGATCACTGTATCTTCCTGAAGTGGTTTGATCAGGAGTACTTGAACTTCCTTTCATTAATCTGTAAAATAAATGAATGCTTATATCAAAATAAAGAATGCATACTTTCATTACACAAATACGCATGTCCATCTTATATAATATATCTCATACATCATACACAATTCAATTTCATCGATCACAATTCACTATAAGTCAAAAACTAACAATTCAATTATTCAACAAACATAAATAACTAAAACATATATAAACAATTCTCATTTCCAACAAGCAAAAAACATACATAAATAATTTCCATTTCCAACAATCACAAAACATACATAAATAATTTCTATTTTTGATAATTCCATTTCCAACAATTTCGAACAATTTCGATTCAAAGTTTCAAAGATGAAGATCAAGTTAAAGGTTATGATTTACATAATCACAAAACATACACAAAAAATTTCATTTCTTACAACCAACAATTTCAACCAACACAAATTCACAATTCCCAAAATAATGAAATATACATAAACAATTTTAAATTTCAAATTTCAAATTTCAAATTTCAACAATTTCTATCAATTTTCATTTCTTAATTTCAACAATTCCAATAATTTCATTTCTAACATTTTTCAACAATTTCAATTCAATCATTACAAAACATACATAAAGAATTTCCATTTCCAACATTTTCCATTCCTAATTATTAATGACAATATGGAAATATATCATTTCCACTCCATGCAAATCTCTATCTCAACATTTTCTCATATTTGCCTCCAACGGCTTCTTACATTCCAAGCTTCCCATATTTGTTGTCTTCCTTATTTCATGCAATATTGTATCTATTTCCTTATCTTTAGTTATGTATATATAGCTTCTTTGTAAACAGATCATGTAGAAGAGAACATTCAAAAATTCAAACAATATTTTATATTTCTCTAGATTTACATAGTATCAGAGCCTTGCTAATTAGATGGCCGGATTTTTCTGTGTTACTTAGTTATTTGTTTTGTGATTTCGATCACTTCTGAAATTAGTATGGAGACTCTCGACAGTCACAGGACTCATGACGTATTGGCTACATGTTTCGACAGAACTAACTACTCTTTATAGTAGTTCCACTTTCGGATGTTCATAGAAGGCAAAGGTCATTCGGGAGTCTTAATAGGTGCGACACCAAAGAACTTGCTATCTGGAAATCCAACAACGCTCGGGTTATTTCGTGGCTTCTCAATAGTGTCACATCTGATATTGCTTTGAGTCTTCGGCCTTTCCTTTTGTCCTCTGACATGTGGAAACACCTCCGGATGATATACCAACAACGAAACCATGCCCGTAATTTTCAAATTGAAAGAGACCTACCTGAATATGTGCATGGTGACAAAGATGTTCGCACTTTTTGTTAGTAGTGTGCCCTAGGCCAATGGACATTTGTGATTCATGTATTAACATTATGATTTTTAGTAATATATTATGAGGTATTCCTTTCATATATGCATGTATTTTGTTTATGTAATATGATTTACATTCCATGAATGGTA
>JAOQMR010000212.1:9713706-9733287 GCA_027563865.1 Erythroxylum pelleterianum | reverse complement strand
ACGGAACCGTCACAATTTCTTAGTATCCAAACTTATGCTTCGTGACACGTAGCATTAGTTTGAGGGAGGGTATTAACGACAATATGGAAATATATCTTTTCCACTCCTTGCAAATCTCCATCTCAACATCTTCTCATATTTGCCTCCAACGGCTTCTTACCATTCCAAGCTTCCCATATTTATTGGCCTCCTCATTTCATGCAATCTTGTATCTATTTCCTTATCTTTAGTTATATATATATATAGCTTCTTTGTAAATAGATCATGTAGAAGAGAACATTCAAAAATTCAAACAATATTTTATATTTCTCTAGATTTACACCAATAATTTTCAACAATTCCATTTCCAACAATTTTGAACAATTTCAATTCAAAATTTCAAGCATCACAAAACATATCTAAACAATTTCTATTTCCAAATTTCCAATAATTTTCTTTCCATCAACTGACAATTCCATTTCTAACAACCGACAATTTCAACCATCATAAATCCATTTCTAACAATTTCAATTCAACAATTACAAAACATATATAAACAATTTTCATCACAAAACATACCAATAATTTCCAACAATTTCCATCACAAAACATACATAAATAACAAAATACAATGAATTTATTTTTCAAATTTTAGAGTAAAAACACACTCAAAAAATCAAAAATCTTTTTCAGTTTTCAAATTTGGCGTCGGGAGGCTGGTGGTGAGCTGGTGGGTGTTGTTGGGCAGTTTCTAGGGGTGCAATGGTGGTTGCCAGATGGTCGGAGAGGGAGTGGTGGTAATTGGCAGTGACGGTGAAGAAGAGAGAGGGTGAGAGTGTGAGAGAGAAAATAATGAGAGGAAGAACGAGAATGTGGGGTGTGGTGCGGGAGGGAGAGGGCAAGTGAGAGAGTGTGATTTTTTGAATAAAAGAGAGAGTGAGAGTGTGAGTTTGTGAGATAGAAAATGAAGAGAGAACATGAAAATGAAGAAGATGTAGCAATGGTAACGTCAAGGGAGGGGAGAAAAGGAGGGTTTTTCAAGATTTTTTTTTTTGCAAAAATGCTCTTGAAGTTTTAAAATTTTCAGTATCAGCTTGTATATGACCAGTATTTTGAACATTAACTTGTACCAATCGAAATAAGCCAATAACATAGTAAAATTTTTTATACCATTTTTTGACCGACATGGTATAAATTACCAAACACTAGGAGAATCCCACAATATCAAAATACTCTACAGATCAAAGAGGGCCTCAAGAGTCCAATTAGGCCCACAAGATAAGTGACTTTTGAGTTTGACTACTAGTATTGTTATACTTATTTTGAGTTTGACTACCAGTATTGTTATATCTTTTTTTTTTAATCTTTTTGGACCCAGTCCACTTTCCTCCAAGTCTAATAGTCATTTGAATGATGGCTTGAGAATGGCCGTCCGGAATCAAAAAAGGAAGAGTGGTAGAAGCTAGGAATGGGTTGTAGCCATTGAAGAGAGTTTAATACAAACAAAGCGTAATTTCATTTAGTTTTTATTTTAAATTTAATAAATATTTTTATTTGGTTAAAATTTTTTAATGATTTTTTAGTTCTTATTTTTAACTATTTAATAAATAATTAACATTTTAATTATTAAAATAAATAAATAAATAATCATAAAATCATCAAAATAAATAAATAAATTTACAAATTTCTATTCATTTTGAATAAATTATGAGGATTGTATTATTAGAATTTATTAGTAAGTGCCATACAAAATACTAACACAATTTTAAAATAAATTTAATTTAATTTAACTGTAATTCATATATAATGTTTTATTATTATTAATACAAAAGGTCCAAACAATATTATTATTGGCAATTGAATAAGATTTTATTTCCTTAAAAATTAAAATTAAAAATGTGAAACAAATAGTCCTATTTTTATAATTTTTATATTTGAGTGTATATTAAGTATATTGTAAATTAGGCTTTTCAAAAAAAAATAATTTAATAATTTAACATGTTTATATTTTTAACTTAAATCAACAAAGTAAAAAAAGAACACCAACCTAATTTGACAAATATATGGAGGACAAGCTTGATTGGTTCAGGGTTGCAGCACCTTGTTTCAGTTAAAGTGTTCCAACTTTGTTTCTCTTAATCTTGTCCACACATTTGTGTGGACCTCACATAAATATAAATATGTAAATAAAATTTAATAAAATAAAATTAAAACTGGTTAATTGGAACAGAAGGTTTGATCTCGTCAGTTCAACAACTCTTTTACAGATATTTTGATAAGGCTACGAAGAGATCCGTGAGGTCCAGCCCTGCCACCAGTGGGCTTGGTAGTTGGTACAGGTGAATGTTTCTTTTATCTTCATTGATTAACATTACACACAAAATTGCAGTGATGCATTAATCAAAGAGCTTACCATCTTTATTAAGGTTTTAACTTGACCATATTTGTAGCAGTAGTGATTTTTGGTAATTGTCAATTTAGTTTAATAGTTGCAACATAAAATATTACGGTTCGAACATGACCAGAAAGGGATCCCCTTTGCTTTGGTTATGGGCAACGTTTTATGCATAGATTGTCCAAACTAGTAAGTGCACAAGACAATCTCAATGCAGAAACAAATCCAGTACATGTGATAATGTGATCGTGTAAAGAGTTATATTGTTTAACAAATAGATTGTAAAAAAAAACTAAAAAATTAAATCGTCCTTGCAAAATTATTACGTACTAAAATGTGTATTAGTCATATGGTGAATGTTAAATTGAAAAAAAATTACATTGATGTACAAAAACTCGTTAGGGGTTCATTGAACACCTATATTTGTTAAAAAAATGTACTTTTAGGTGTTTGATGCTATTTATCTATAAATGCCTTAAGTTTTTTTTTCCTTGGATAAAGCGTATGTGTATAATGTTTTGGCTATAAACATTGTTGGGATAATGTCTCGAGCTTTCAAGATTCCTACTTTTACTATATCAGATGTATGTTTTGGCTACACTTTTATTAGTGAGGACTTTATAATCGTTGCTAAAAGTTACCTTTTGGCAACAATACATAAATTTGTTGCAATAAGTATGACATTTTTTGACGGTATTAAAAACCATTGACAAATGAATACATTTTACGACGAATAATTCCTATTGTCACAATACTTGTAAGTTTTACAATGATAACAAAATTTCGTCACCAACATGACATTTTGCAACAAATATAATTATCGTTGCTAGTAGCCACAAAAAATTTAGTATATTTTGTGTCGATTATCCTGAATCGTTGTAAATGGTGCGAACAAAATGCAACAGAAAAGGAATTTCGTTGCCAATATGTAAGCATTTTGCGACGATTAGGTAAGTCGTCGTTAGATTTTGAGAATTTGGCGATGAATTGTTAATTCTTCGTGAAAAGTTGATTTTAAATATTTTCATAATTTGTTAGGGGAATTTTGATGATCTTTTGTATGTGATAATAGTTTTAAAATTAATAATATTTGGAAGATAGTTTGTTAATGTTAAGTACACTTAATAATCCTAGTTAAGGTCAATTATAATTGACATTTATATAATCCTAGTTAAGCTATCTTTTGTTGTCAAATTGTTTTTAATGTTTTAAACATATTGTTGAAAAAACACATGGTAGGTTATTTAAAATTTGAAAAGTAAATATATTTTGGACATAAAAAGATAATCACACCAAAAAATTTAATTTTAATAGGATAAAAACATCATAAGTTAACAACTATTCTTAATCACTATTATTTATTAATAATAAAATAAATATTTATAAAATATTGGAAATGGTAGCAATATAATATATTGATATATGGTAAGTAGTACAACATATTAATTAAAAATTTAACAATTCTTACAGACATATAACAACAACAACAATAACAACAACACCTAGTATGAATCCAACTAAAATGTAGGATTTGGAGAGCTGCAATAGTACGCAACCTTACCCTAATCTAGTAGAGAGTCTTTTTTCAAAATTCTTACAGATATAACAATAAATAAAGTTACACGCTGATTCCATTAAGAAGGAAATGAAATAATTATTTTTTTGGATTCCAAGTGACATGAGAGTTGGTCAAGGTAAATAAGTTCCCTATGTTTGGATTTCCAAGAAGGTCCTTGCATGTTCGAAGGTATCAATTGAAAATGTCAAAGATCTTCCCTTAGGTCTTGGGTTATTGACACCCTCTTTCAACAACTTCTTGGTTGAAACTAAACTAGCAGAAGATACAGTAAATAAATCCCCAGGTGCAGTATGGGTCATTGAATAAGATGAATTGCTAGTATGATAGTCAAACCGTATAAGGAATCCAAAGTGGAACAGATACTTACCTAATTGAATAGACATAGTAATTAGAATCGACGACTTTTTCAAAACAACTAAATTCCCTAATCCTTTACAGACTATCGTAACATCGTCGCTGCCTCTATTTCCATCTATGCTCTCTTGAAGATTTAAGAAAGCTTTACAAAGAAGATCAGCAATAGAAGGCAAGTGATTATTAGTGTATGAAAAGGGTATTTATTATGCATTGAATTTTTCTTCATTAGGGACAACTTTACCACATTCCTCCCAGCGGAACTCATTTTCACCATCAGAAACTAGTCGCCATGTCGACATTCTCGATGAATTAATGTTAATAGTTATATTCTAAAAAGTCAAATTAGCATAAAATTCATTATGTTAAATTAAATTCTCGATGATAAGTCAAAGTACGACAATTTAGTAGTTATACATCTTCAATCTACCTATTAAGATGAAAGTTAGCGTTACTAAAATGAAAGTTATCCATTTACCCTTTATATCATATATAAATTTTAGAATTTAAAGTAGAGTACACGTGACCATGTTCTTTATGTATAGAAATATAGTATTTTCTATATAAGGTTATATTACTATTATAATAAAAATGTTTAATTTTTGGTATGACCATGGCCACTACTGAAAAAGACTATTTTTCCCTAATAACAAAAAGAGTTAAATACTCTCACAGACATTTTATCAAATATTTAGCAGACTTTCCTCTACAAAGCATTGAAGGTGGTAAAAAAAGTCATAACATATATAACCTAGAAAGGAAGTCAATAAATCATCTTCCAAACACAAACAAAGACAAAACCCGTACATCTATTACAGACGAAAAAACTCACAATAAATACCTAATCGCATCAGTAAAACAAAGAACAAGAAGGAGGGTTTGAAAATAGAAAAGAAGAATAATACCAATACAAGTAAGGACATTTCTTCGATGATGAAGACCACAATACAAAGGATGAGCACAAGAGAGGGGATGATGGTACTTGGACCATGAACGAAGATGAATGTTGATGGCTAACACAAAATGAAGAGATGCTTGTTTTCATCTTAATAACCTAGTGGAAAACGGCGTTGTTTATTGTTAAGAAAAACGACATTGTTTGTTGTTAAGATAAACGACGTCGTTTTCGATTAAGTCGGAAGAAATATAGTACCATTTCATGAGGGTTTTAAAACTCGTTGCCAAATATTTTTCATTAAGTTAATTTTGAGTGACCTTTGCCTAAAATAATTATATATAATATATATTATATGTTACAGTACAAAAATTTTATATAATAATTAGATAATAATTATTAAATAGGGTAATGTATATTACATAAGATGTGTGCAAATTTATATATAATGTAATAGTTCATAAATCATTATACTAGTTACGATTATTATGTATACATTTATAATAAATTAAGTTAATTACCATATATGATAATAATAATAGCAATTTAATGAAAAATAAATTACAATATAGTACAAAATGTTAATCAATATTAAATATTAATATAGTATTTTTTAAAAATAAAATTTAATATTATTGAAAATGACTTTAACAATAATTTCATTTCAAAGATTACTACATGATGTGAATGTGTGTTGATTGTATAATTGTAAAACAATTTATTGAACAAAATTGTCATTTATACTTTTTATTAATCTTATTTAATATATATGATGATTTCATAACTTTATGTGTTCTCACAAAATTGTTCTTATCATCTATAATTTCTATGTTTTTGATATAATGGAACCTAGTAGAAACAAGGGAAAAAAGGTAGCAACTATCGAAATTGATCAGACCCTATGATAATTACATCAATTTGACCTTATCGAACAACAATCACTGAGTTCGTCCACCAATGAAACCAGTCAGCAATAACTTCAATCTACCTCAACTAGTGTTAAGGGATCTTCATGTTTTTTTATCTTTACCTCCTATAATTAGACTTATGCTCAAATATATATTTACATGTTTATTGTGTTTTTTTCTTATCATTATTCTTTTTTTGTTAGGTTCCAATGCCGGAATAAGAAAAAGAGGTAGAGGTATTACTAAAGGTTTTAATTTGCAACACATGAATGCTGCAATGAACAACAAGTTGTCTGTGCATATTGACCCCAGGCAACGTTATCCTGTTGATAAGTTCCTATCAGCAAAATTGTCTAGTGAGTTAGGGGTTGTTGTTAGAAATGAATTGCCTTGCCTTCAGCATGCCAAGTAGTTAAAGGAAGACAACTTGCTACAAAATTCTTTGAAGAAAGTTTTGGTATTTGTTCAATTGAGTTAATTATATGCAATTTTATTTTACTTATTTAAAAATTAATTTAACTTTTATGTGTTGTTCTTAGATGAAGCTCAATATCATTGATATCGAGAACTCTGAAGTTTCAAGCTATGTGAGTTCAATGTTGAAACAAAGGGCAAAGAATCATCGTTGGTGACTCCATAAATACTATAAGTCTTATTTCGTATAAGGAAACAAGGAGACATGTTCCCGAATGGGTGACTCCAGAAAATTAGAGAGAAATATGTGATTATTGAGCCTCTGTCAAGATTAAGGCTTGTCTTCTTTCTCTTCACATATGCTTCCATTAATTCTGTTACATAATTTAATGACTATTCCTTTTCTTTATTTAGGAAAAGTGTGAGAATGCCAAGGTCAACAGAGGAAAAATAAAAACTCCTCACAACACCATCCCCGAATCATTTGTTGTCAGACAAAAAGAATTTGTCAGTTCTTTGTTTATAAGTTATTATTATATCAGTAAATACAATATTATCTATTATGTTTCAATTTTTTAAATAAAAAGAGTCATAATTAACTATATGGAGAAGAGTGTGATAGGATCACACTCTACAAAATGGCACATTATAAGGAAGGTGAAGGGTGGACGTCTGAAGAAGCATATAATAATTCCTTAAGTATAAAAATTTTAATTTTTAAGTTTATTTATTTATGTAGTACTAACTAATAATATTTGAATTAAATCTTGATTTTGTGTTTTAAATTTTAGGATAAGATGTAGGAGTTGCTGCAAAGAACATTGCCTGACAGAAATGAGTCAAACATAGATGACATTTGTAACAATGTCTTTGGTACAAGATCAGGGTGCATCAAAGTTCTTAGGTATGACCCTAAGCTAATTGGTTCATCAACGTCATGAGTAACATATTTCACAACATTTCAAAAGGATAACCAGTCGCTTAAGGCTCAGTTACAATGTAATGAAGAAAAGTTAGATCGAACATAAGAAAAGTTAGAGCGTACTAAAGAAAAACTACAACGTAATGAACAAAAATTAGACTGTACTGAAAGAGAGTTGACCAAGCTTAAAAGATGGTCAAACAAATACTTGGGTCAAAGTATGTATATAGTAGTGATGATGATGATGAGTCTTAGTTTGTACATAAATTTTTTGGTTAACTTTTGTAATTAACATTTAATTACATTTTATTTTTATATAGAATGCATTTAATTATTTTTATTTTTATTTTTTGTGTAAATTATAATTCAAACAATGTTACCAACAATAATTTAAACAATGTTAATTATAATTCAAACAATGTTAAAAACAATAAGATAGATTTAAAATGTTATCAATAATTATAATTAACTGATAAAGTTGTTAATTAGAAAGTGTATTAAAAATAAAAATTCATCACAAAAACTTTTTAGCTATAATTACAAAATCGTCACCAAATTTTTTTAGCTACATTCCACGAAACGTTGCCAATAATCTTTAGCTATGTTCTGGAAAGCATTGCTAAATATATTTTGCTATAAAAAATAAATCGTCGCTAAACATTATTACCTATGCCTACATTAATGAAGCTAATTATGTTTAGCGACGAAAAAACGTCACAATAAGTCATTTACGACAACTTGCTTTCTCCTCGCCTATCCCTTTTTGCGAAGAATCTATGATCGGAGCAAAAATATTATATAACGATTTTGTGAAAAACGTTGCAGATAATTATTTGCTACTAGGATTTGGCAAGCATTTATGCGTCAATTTTTTACTGTCGCTAAAATTTTTTCGACTAATTATTGTCTTTCAGCGACAAAATTTTTCGTCACCAAAAACATGTTATGTTGTAGTGTTAGTGTAGATTCCTACTATGTGTAGGTTTTTTTTTTCTTTTTTTGTCACTATTTCCAAATTCCTATTTTGTGTAGGTTTCCTACCCTAGGGTTATACTACTATATAAACACCCTCTTAGGGGGCCCTTTGTAACATCGTATTGGTGTACTCTTTATTAGTTCTGAGGTTTGTGTGTGAGAGAGAGAAAACACTTGTAATTTTTCTTCCTTTGACAAAGTGCATATTTTCGGGCTCTCTTCACCTCGTGGGTTTTTCTCCTGACACTCAGGTTTTCCATATAAAAATTCTTTATGTCCTTCGAAGGTTTTTTCTTTATTTACTTGATTGATTCCATTGCTTTCGTGACTATTAGCACCATAAACTGATATGAGAGCCAGGTTCGTTTTGGTCCATCAAGTTTTGTCGCTATATCTTCTTCAACCAAATTCAACATCGACAAGTTCGACGGAAAAATTAGTGTTACTATTTGGAAGCTCCAGATGCAAGTCGTTCTTACACAACATGAATTAAAGAAAGCTTTGCCTATAAGACAAAGACACTTGCCAATATGTCGAACAAGGATTGAGAAGAGTTAGATGAAAAAACCTTGTCAGCTATTTAGTTATGATTGATGCGTGAAGTGCTCCGAGAAGTAGTCCATGAGATTACCATTGTAGGACTTTGGTTAAAATTAGAGTCCATTTATATGAAAAAGAGTCTAGTCAACAAACCTCGTCTCAAAGAATGTCCCTTTACACTTAAGATGTCTGAAGGAACACCGGTCTCATCTCATTTTGTTGAATTTAATTCCACTATTATTGATTTGGAAAATCTTTATGTTAAAATTGATGATGAGGATCAAGTAGTGCTTCTTGTTATTTCACTACTTCATTCGTATAAGCACTCTAAATAAATTATGCTTTATGGTAACCATGAAACTCTCTCTTTAGAAAGTTAAATTTGCTTTGCTATCTAAAGAAAAGTTTAATGCTTCCATTGAGAAGGAGGCTGAGGGTTTAATGGTTAGAGGTAGAACTTTTGAGAAGGGAGAGAGCAGTAAGAGACATAAGAGTCTAGATCTAAGTCTAGAGGTAGAGATGCCAATATTACATGTAAATATTGTGAGAAAATCAGGAACAAGGTCTCAAATTGTTATAAATTGAAAAATAAGCTCGAAAAAGAAGATAAGAATAAGGGTAATCAATTTGAATCTACCTCTAAGCTGCTGTAGTTGATTCTAGTTTACGAAGTGATGTTTTTTTTGGTTATTCAAGGTGAACAAGTATCGAAAGATGAATGGATCCTAGACTCCAGTTACTTGTGCAGATGATCAGGCTAGTACACAGAAGAAGGTGGAGTTCGTCATCTTTGTAACTCCCTTTAAAGAGACAGTTCCACTTACTTCTAAGTCTTATGAAGCTAAGACTAATGCCACTGTATAAGTTGATCCACCGCCAGTGTAACCTGATTATGTGTTGGCCCGAGATCATCCTAGGAGACAAACCCAACTGCTAGTGAGATTGTAAGAATATGATTGTGATCTCTTTGTTTATGCTTTAGTTGTTGCATAGGAAGTTGAAACTTATTCTGAGCTAAAGAATTATTTTAAGGCTATTGCTAATGCAGAAATAGAGAACTGGAATGGCTCTATGCAGGAAGAAACTGAAAGTCTTCACAAGAACAAGACTTGGGATTTGGTGAAGCTTCTTAAGGGTAAGTGTGCTATTAGTTGCAAGTGGATCTACAAGCTCAAAAAAGGCATCTCCATTGTTGAAAGCAAGAGATATAAGGCTCGATTTATTGTACGTGGTTTTGATAGGAGTTGATTTCAACGAGGTATTCTCTCCCATTGTTCATCATACCTCTATTCACGTACTATTATCTCTTATTGCTCTTTATGACTTGTAGTTTGAGCAAAATAAATGTGAAAATTGCATTCTTGTACGGTAATCTTGAAGGAGAAATTTACATCCATCAACCTGAGGGTTTTGTGGTTTAAGGAAAGGGGGACCATGTTTGCCATTTGAAGAGATCTTTATATAATCTCAAACAATATTTGAGAAAGTGGTATAAGAGGTTTCACTATTTTATGATTAGGCAAGTCTACTCTAGAAGTAGCTATGATAATTGTGTGTATTTCAAAAGTTCCTTAATGGTTCTTTCATCTATCTTTTGCTTTTTGTTGATGACATATTGATTGCAGTGCCTAGTAAGGCTCTTGTTGATAGGTTGAAGACCCAACTTAGTAGTGAATTTGATATGAAAGACTTTGGTGTTACTAAGAAGATTATTGGGATGGAGATTATTTGGGATTGTCAAGTAGGAAAACTTACGCTCTCTCAAAAGAAATATATTCAAAAGATGTTTGAAAACTTCAGTTTAGCTCATTGTAAGCCCGTTATTAGTCTATTGGTTGCACACTTTAAGTTATTAGTCCATTTAGTAGTGAAGCTAAGGAACGTATGTCTTACATTCTGTACTTCAGTGTCGTTGGTAGCTTGATGTATACTATGGTATGTACCTAGCCGGATTTGGCCTATGCTGTCAATGTTGTATCTAGGTACAGGCAAAATCCTATTAAGGAGCATTGGGAAGGTGTGAAGTGGATCCTTCGTTACTTGAAGGGTTCTAGTGAGCTCGGTTTGGTCTTCAACAAAAGTTGTTTTAATCCCAGTGGTGTAGTTGGCCATGTTGATGCTGACTATGGTGGTGAATATGATCAGAGAAGGTCACTTTCATCCTATGTTTTTACTCTTTGTGGTTCCACTAATAGTTGGTATTCTTTTCTATACTCCATTATAACATTATCGACCAGTAAAGCAGAGTATATTGCTACTACTGAAGGAGTGAAAGAAGCTACTTGGCTTATAGGTGGGTGAATGAACTTAGTCTATAACAAAATGTCCTTGTTGTCTTCTGTGATAGTCAAAGTGTCATGCACCTCACGAGAAATAGTATCACTTTAAGACTAAGCATATTGATGTTCAACGCCACTTTGTTCGGGATACTATTAAGGCAGGTGAAGTTATTATTGAGAAGGTTCACACCATTAAGAACCCTGCCGACATGTTGACCAAGTCACTACCTATTGCTAAGATCAAGCATTGCCTAGACTCAGTCGTATTCTTGATACTTGAGCGCCCTTCGGGGCTTACGGCGAAAAGAGCTCCTACTTTCGGTCTTATGTCAAGGTGGAGATTTGTTGGGATAAGGACCAAAGTCTTCAGGATTCCTACTCTGTGTAGATTCCTACTATATGTAGGTTTTTCTTTCTTCTTTTGACACTATTTCCAAAATCCCACTTTGTGTAGGTTTCCTACTGTAAGATTATACTACTATATAAACACCTCTTTAAGGATCCTTTGTAACATTGTATTGGTGTACTCTTCATCAGTGCCAGCGTTTGTGAGAAAAAAAAACACTTATAATTTTTCTTTATTTGACATATTGCATATTTTCGGACTCTCTTCGTCTCGTGAGTTTTTCTTCTGACAGTCGAGTTTCCCACATAAAAATTCTTTGTATCTTTCTACTATTTTTTCTTTATTTACTTGGTTGGTTCCATTACTTCGGCCACTACTAGCACCACAAACATCCTTCCACTTAATAAACGGTACTTTTTCTACTCTTGTACCCTCTTTCTTCTACCCCAGGCAAGTGGATTTGTTTAGTTGTTTATGATCCAAGCATAAATTACTGAAATAAATGTTATTATATTAGGCGACTTGCTGAACTACATAACGAGGCAAAGAAACTGCCTTATACTAAGCACCAACTCAACCATACATTATTTATTAAAACGTAGTCCAGTGCCTGCTCTCGCCCTTTTTTGGTTTATGAAAGATAGTACAGAGGATTTGGGACCTTGAAGATCCTCTTAGCCATTGGATAACCCACCAAGTCACTCCACTGATCTCCAGAGCACCCATGAAGCTTATACCCTTCCTTCACTAACTCCTCTCTTCTCCTAGATTTGAAGACTAACGCCGTATCGTTCGCCTCAGTAGTATTCCTAGACAAGCAATGGTACATCACATAAACCCAAGATGTATATAGTCATTTAAGTCTAGACATTTTAGTCTTAAAAAGAAGAAATCGCTTAATTACCTCAGTATTAGCCTGCTCCAGTGGCTATATCCAGTCGTTAAAAGATTCTGCACTGTGACAGTCCTTTGACTTTCAGTCCTCCCAGTTAACAAAATTATAGTAAAACCCAGTTGCTGCAATTTCTTGTAAAACCTCAGGCTTACTGGCAAAAGTGTTGCCTCGCCTAGTGCCACCCACTCATTCCATCCACTAGGAGGTAATGAACTGTTGTACAAAAACTCGTTAAAATAAATATCTTCATCTACGTAATTACATAAATTACGCTATACAAAACTCTAAACAAGAAAGAATCAACTTAAAAAATATTTTCAGATGTAATCTGTTTGTACTATGTACCCATTTCTCAGTCCTAGTTCACCCAATTGGGCATAAAGTATTTTTATCTTATTTCAGGTGGGCTTGTGAGTCCTGTCGTAGTATTCCCCACCTGATTGCCTCAATAAACTCATAAATGTATTAGAAGAGTCATAAGCAAGTAAAAGCAAGTTTGGTATTACAGTCCACGTTACCCGTAACCATAGAGCTTGTAGTATGGAAGGTTAGAGATGAGGGTCTCGTCGACGTCAAAGATCCATGCATCCTTTCCATCAGAACCAACCTCGACGGTCGCAGCGTAGGCCAACATGTTGTCAAAAGCAACCTCGGAGTCAGAAAGGAACTTGTCGCCGTTCATGTACTTCTCCACGTAGCTGGCACATGAGGAAGGGACTAAGGACCACTTACCGGAGTTGTTGGTCTCCACGGATAACCTCCAACTTTCGCAGTAGAGGTCGTTGTCCCCAACGCTACGGTCGCTGGGGATTCGGATGAAAGATTGAGAAATAATGGCAGGGAGGAAGCAAAGGAGGAAGGAGAGTGAGAATAGAGCTTTAGAGGCAGCCATTGGAGAGTTGGAGGAGAGGAGAAGATAGGCTTCTCTGTCTAAATTTTCGAGTTCATCAGTGGCTACATATAAGCTCCAAGCCATGAAACGCAGTAATTATTGTGGGGACTTTCCCCGTCAGTAATTTAAGCGTATTTGTTACACGTATAAGCTCAACAAAAGATCTTCTATATTATACTTAAATATATGTCAATTTTAACCCCAGGGCTACGGTGGAGTGGTACAGGCCTCTTTTATTCTTAACCAAAGTCTAATTTCGTGTTTTGAGTATGGAGTTATCTTAAATTCTTGTTAGGGAGAGATGAGTCACCTAAAAGGTTCCCATATAGGCTCGACTTTCGATTTAGTCGGAACTTATAATACCTAACTATTTTTGGGAATTAAAGGGTACAGTAAAATTTCGATAAATGAATATTTGATAAATTAATAATCTCGATTAAATAATAATTTTCTCCTGTCCCGACTTGGGCCAATGGGATAAAATAATAACCTTGCTAAATGCATAAGATAATAGTTTTTAGAAAATTCCTTGGGCCCCACTGAAAATATAAAATAATAATTCATTAAATAAATATGAAAATTACATATATAATTCATTAAATAAAGCACTTCCTAAACAATTTTTATTTCAAATTTTATGTTCTCTTAAAATATGTATCTATAGTCAATTGATTCTTCTTTTCATGCGAATTGAATTCAATTTCATCTTTAACTTTTTGGAGGGCATAAACTACATTCGGCACATTCTTCTCATTTTGAAGCAATTAACTTTTCAAAGTCTCTACGACAAGAAAAGCTTCTTTTGGAAAACATATGGTATAGCGTTATTTTCATTTGGATCTTGATTGTCATCATCTTCCATACCCATTACTCCTTGAATAATTTCTTCGTCCATTAAATCTTCATTTTCACTAGGATAATTCAGAACATGCTCTACATTTATGGCATTTCTATAATGTAAATTAGAAATAACTTCCTCTAATCTTTGAATGCCTTCAACATGATCAGTTTCTTCTTCTAGAAGCATACCTTCCTCGGATTGAATTTTGCAATGTCGAAAACAATTTGCGATAGTTGTGGCCTTCACATCAATATTCCAAACAACATTAATAAAATATATAGCATCTAGGAAATTAATTTTTTCAAGATTTATTGCTCCCATCTCATAGCCTTCCAAGATGCTAGAATAAAAACGACGTCGATAATAAATATTAAGTGATCAAATAATTTCAGCATCATATGGTTGAAATTTTGATGTTGTATTTGGAGGCAAAAAGAACAATTTAACATTTATCAAGCCTTCAATAACCTTGGGATGGGATGGGCAATTGTCTACTATAAGAAGCACTTTTCTACCTGTCATTCTATCATCAAACCAATGAAAAAATTCTTGAAAGAGTAATCCAGTCATCCATGCTTTCTTGTTGGCTCGATAATGACAATTAAGATTGTCAATATTCACATTTTTAAAGCATATAAGATTAGCATACTTACCAATAATCCAAAGAGGTACTTTATCTGAACCATCTCCATTGCAACAAACAGCAACAATAAGTCTTTTCTTGTCCTTTTTTCGTCCTTTTAATTGCTTTGTAGCTAGTGAATGATCTGCTTGCAAATGATAAAATAAGCCAGTTTCATCCATATTATAGAAATCCCTCCAATGAAATTTGTCCAATTTAGCTTGAATTTCAGGTACAACTTCTTCAATATTCTCCATGACAACTGAACCGCTTTCACCAAACCTTCTATAAGACTTAATCCCATGTCTCGCCTTGAACCGTTCTAGCCAACCACTTGAGAAGTTAAATTCTGGATTTGCATCACCATACATCTTTTGTAGAAACTCTCTTGCTTTAGTTTGAAACATTTCTCCAGTCATGTTCACTTTCTCTTAATATTGGAGAAACCACTCATACAATACCTTTTCTAATTCAGGATATTTTGCTGATTTGTGTTTTTTAACATTGCTATTTGTTCTCTTTTGACAAATACTCTACTGATCTTTTAAGAGTATTTGATATATTATTGACTGACTAATAGAGAGATCAAATTTTTGTTGAATCCACTGCTACAAATCTTTTTGACTTGAAGAGAGATGCTGATTTTTGTACTCACATAATACTTTTCTCATCTCATTAGTTAGCGTAGACTTTTTTACACCTTTCAAATGAGTACTCATGGAAGAGAAGATATAATATATGAATTTTTATACTTTGGTATATGAAGTAAAAGTACATGTATCAATTTATAAACTCTATACAGTATTGTGTACTTGAAACAATTCACAACACTTCATATTCTAACAATTCATAATGTACCTACTTGCACTTTATTTTGAATCATGCTAACCTAAGATTAATAAACTTATTTTTGATAAGATTAATAAACTTAGATACAATGCACAATCATTAATTAATTGTTTATTTATTTTATTTTCTTAGTTATGGAAAAAATTAATTCTTTAATTTGAAAAATATAATGTACAAAATAAAAATTATTCTATAAATTAATAAATATTAATTTATCGATAAATTAATAACTTCGTATAAGATAATAATTTTTTAGGTCCCAAAAATAGTCATTTATAGAGGTTTTACTATATCTATATATAGGTTTTATAATGAATGGTTAAGATATGTAAGTGGATATTGTAAAGTTAGAATTTGGAGGGAAAAATTGAAAATGTATATTGCATATAGGTTTTATTATGAATGATTAAGATATGTAAATGGATATTGTTAAAGTTAGAATTTGGATATATTGCAGGACAACATTTTGTAAGAGGAAAGAGGAAAAGATATATCAGATGAATATTTAAATTGGATTAATAAAAGTGGAAAGGAAAAACTGACAATCCAAACAGATAAAGTAAATTTTGTTATAATATTTTAGTAAAGAATATAGCAACTGCAAAAGTTGATATGAATTAAAGTAAATTAATGAAAATTTAAAGAAAAATTTCTAAGGAAGAAAACAACCAATAAGTATGTAAAAGAAATTTTTGACTTAGCAAATAGAACGAGAATAAAAGATCGGCAATACAAGACAAAATTTAAGAGAAACATAGTTCAACAATAGTTATCAACGAATAGTAAAAAAACGACAGTGAAATAACAAAAAGAATAGTTTGTATGTGCGTTGGGATTATAGTTCTGAGCACTAAGGACCAATATATAGTAAAAAAGACAGGGAAATAATAGCGAAAGGAGTTTGAGAGTGCATTGGGATTATAAGCATTTGAGATATAACAAACTTTGGCGATTATCTTATTAATCAGTAATCCTTAGGTTGTGGAATGGAATATCTTTAATGCCTGGAATTTGATCAATAAAGTATTTAGTGATGATTGTGAAATATGCATGTTTCATAGTTGCAATTTCTGGAGGAGTAGGCTTGATGTAGCATATACAAAGTCTGCCATGCAGATTTTGCGAGAGAACTAAAGATCTATTCACTAGACGCTTTAGGAAGAAGGGTTATATCCCTTTAGCTAAGTATCTTAAGACCTATAAGATCAGCAACTACGTCGACTTCTTCACAAGGGCATGCCTCACAAGTTCTACCATGGTCGCATTGGTAGCGTCTGGAACGTTACCAAGCGAGCTGTTGGTGTCGAGATCAATAAGCCAAATGCAATTCTCTACAAAGCGACATATGCTTCTTCTATTTACCGTCTCTGGAAGGAGGGAAACTCACATAAATTTTCCAACCACGAAGAAGGGAAATACTAGTTAGCTGATAGGATCATTAACTAGATCAGATCTATTTTAATTGCAAAAAAAAAAGCTCACTCTATCTTCTAATATGAAAAGTAGATGGAATATTTAATTTGGTTTTCCTTGTAACTATAATTGTTTAATTTTCTTTACTTATTTTAACTATGTGTAGAGTATTTACTTGAACTCATTGCTTAAGTTGCTTTAAATAAGTAAAAACAATAGGGAATATATGAAAGATATACTCGTTTTCGATTAGAATTAACAGAACTGTTAATTTTGTAGTTTAAAACTCGCCAAGCCAAAAGATTAAAAAGATGCAAAAAAGGAAAACAAAATTGATATTGCAAGACGTCCATAAACAATATGTTGTGAATGCTTATTTATTCTCAATCTAAAAGATCTCAGAAGTTTGTGAAGTCAAGGATTAAAATAGAAAAGAAGCCTTAAGCTTGCCAGTCTAGCTGATTGATACATGTCTGTAATAGTGGCACATTGTCTTTGCTTTGTTCATCTCCTCTTTTCCTATTTCTTCATGCCTATCTGTCTCTTATATACGTATTAGAGGAGATGGTCTGAGCAAATTAAAGACTTAAGATCATAAATAAGTACGTCACTTGTGGATCTAAAACAAAACTTGTTCTCTTGGGTAGGATATGAAGTATTCTTTAATTATCATATAAACACGGTAGTAAATTTGGCAAATGTCAACTACTTTAGATTTAACCAAGAGGAAATAGTCAGGAAGTTGGATCACCAAGTTGAAGACTGTTGAAATTGGAAGCACAAATATATTTAGTACATATTTGTGCTTTCTCCTATTGATTATCTTAGTTTTTAATAGAGAGTTTCAACTTTTCGTTTCGTTTACCTGCAGTTTGTACAGATGCAGGTTTTTTCTTATTTTCGTTTTATTTTTGTTTGATTTAAGCCTTAGATACATATTTTAATCGATAAACTTTCAACTGAATCACAATTCAGTCCTAAACAATCTTAAAATTTTAATTTAAATCAATATTTAATTATACATTTAAATTTGGTAGCACAAACTTTAAAGTAATTTATGATTTTAGTTATAAAAAACAATTGTTATCACTCAAATGTGAAAAAGGAAAAGGATCAAATTTCAAAGCAAAAGTTTGGAAAAGCACTAAACCATTCCTAATTTTTATTATCCATAAGTTGAGATCTTTGTTCTAGCTCCTTTAACATTCTAGAGTATACATTTCCATCAAAATTTGTTAAGTATAAGTTTATAAATAATATGTACATTTGAAAAGAAATATCAAAATATTATGGATGCAATATTATACTTTTATTTATAATATAAATTTACGTGCAATATAATATTTCTAGGCAATTAGTTTTTTGGACAAACAACAAATTCAAATCGTTTAGATGTTTAAATAAATAATGCAAAATGGCGATGTTTATAGCAAGGAATAAATTGGAATTTAGTTTTGGGTGGTGCTTTATAAACGTAATGTAATGGAATAAGGTAAAGTTTGCCAACCTATAGTCAGGTCTATTTTAGAGGGACATTGTTAGCTATTACACAATAAAAAAAACTCAATAAAAATTTCGTTAAGACTTAGAGTTTAATTTTTTTAAAAAATAAATAATGTTAGTCACAGAGAGAAATTATTTCTAATAGACTCACTAAAAAATTAAAAACGATTAAAAAATCAAATCAAATTAAATTAATTGACCATTTTGCCCTCACTGTGTAGGCTTTTAGTTGTTGTAATTGAACCTATAATGACTCAGGAACAACTGTTAATGGTAATTAGATATCTGAAACAAGTACTCTAGTTCTTGGTATACCATTCCATATGACAAGAAGTAGAAGTTGTTTTGATTTACAACTTTATAAAAGGTATTAATGTGTATGTAAAATTATCAAAGTGAACAATCATTGATCAAACCTAAAATGCATGACCAAATATACCCTAGGCCTGTTGGACCCCAAACTGGTTTATTCATTTATTTTTAACATGATTTTAATTTTGTGGTCTTGTTAGATTAGTGAATTGGAGTTGGTTAAGGGATTAAATTTTGACCTAAAGTGTGAGTAATTGGATATTTGAACCAAGGGTAATTTTGAAAAACCACTAGGGTCTAAGAGTTTTAAGGCATAAGTGGAAGGGCATTAGGGTATTTGTGCTATTAAAAAGAATAGAAATTAGAAAAGAAAGGGAGAAGAAAAGAAAATAGAAGAGAAATAGAGAAGTTATCGTGGGTTGGAGGAGAAGAGAAGAGGAAAAGTAGGGTTTTGCAATTTTTGAAGATTGAAGCATTCCAAGTAAGTTCTATCAGTTTCTTTGCTTGTATTTTGGTTGTTTGAACCTGATTTAGTGTTGTTTACAACTGAAATCAAGGATTGATTGAGAATGGGAAGGAAATTTGTGATTGTCGATGGTCGGAAATGTCGAATCTCTTAGGGTTGATGTTTTTGTTGTGTTTATGCATGATTTGGGGTTGAAATGAGC
>JAOQMR010000212.1:9692606-9706439 GCA_027563865.1 Erythroxylum pelleterianum | reverse complement strand
AAAGAAAACAGTAGTAGCTTCTTTACTTTATTATAAACATGTACCCACCTTGATTTCCTTGCTTAAAGACTTGACTTGCTCAAAATGCTTCTTCTCTTGTTCGTCTTGTCTCTCTTGACCCCTTTATACAATAACAAAATCCCACATAATAGGATTTCAATTGAAAATCCCTCAAAGCACAATCACTAAAATTGGTTCCAAAATACTTAAACCCAAACATTTTCTAAACTCCATGAACTAAAATCCTTTCAAAAACCCAAAAGTTTCAAAATGATCTTACCTTCATTCTTCACCAAATGACGGGATCTTTGGCTCAAAAGAAAGCTCTTCTCTTCCTCTTACTTTTTCTCTTCTTGAACAACTTCAAAATCTCTCTTGAGGGCTAACAAAGTTGAAACCCTAGCTTGTTTCTCTTCTCCCTTTCTTTCTCTTCTTCTTCTCTTCGTATTTTCTCTCTTCTTCATGATATTTCTCTCTTTTCTTGTCCATTTTCGTTCTCCCCTTTATTTATAGGCCAGACAATACTTCTTTTTCCAATTATGTCATTAATGAGTCCAAAAGGTCCATTTTATCCTTCCTTATAAGCTTATGCTCTTTTAAACGTAAGTGTCTTGCCAAAAATATCCTTAAACATTCTGACATAACACTTTCTTCTAGAAAATGTCCCCCATTGTCTTAAGTTTCTAATGCCACCAAAATCATTCAATTTGGTTCAGTGATTCAAAAGATATACTTCAAAAAAAATTTGGACTAGTCTTGTCCATAACAAAATACTATGCACAACTTCCATCCGAAATTTAAACATCTTAGAGACTGAATTAGATTCCAATTTCTTCATACCATTTGCAGCTCCATGTCTCTAATTTACCACAATTTAGAAATCATCTCATTTGGATCAGTAAAACTCTAGAAATCCTCAAAAATACTAAAGTATGTTTGGTGGAAATAAAACCAGTTCATATTACTTAAGAACACACTCACTGTACCCATCCCACCTTTTCCAATTAATCTTTCGCACTTCATTTCATATAACTTTGATTTTTGGTAGAGATATATACAGAAAAGCCTTACAAATCCAATGGTTCAAGAATCAATTCAATCGGGTGTCTAGAAAAGAAGTTATGGCCAAAAGAAGCAACTATGTTTTTGACCTCAATCATACTGAACCTATTTCGGGGAAATAGCCATAACTTTGTGTAGAAATTTCTGATTGAGGTGTTCTTTAGATAGTTCGAAAGAAGACTTCAAGAGTTACAACTTTCATGAAGACATCAAAGGCAATTGCTTTCATATTAGGGGTCCAAAATAGAACAAACGATATGATGTCATTTTTTATACGAAGTGATGTCATCAGACAAAACAAAATCGGGAAAATTACGATAACTTTCCCTATAAATATCAAATTAAGGTGTTCTTTATATATTTGGAAAGAATAATTCAAGATCTACAAATCTTATGAAGAAGTAGAAGGCAAATTCTTTCATCTGAGGGGTCGAAAACAGATCAGACGATATGACGTCATTTTTGAGATGAAGTGATATCATCAAACAAAACAAGGTCGGGAAAATTACGATAACTTTCCCTACAAATATCAGATCAAGGTGTTCTTTAGCTTGTTGGAAAGAAGAATACAATAGCTACAACTCTTGTGAAGACCCTAAAGACCAATTCTGTAATCTAGAAGGTCAAATGTGGACTAGAATATGTTATGGCCAAAATGAGACGATGCTGACGTCATGAGACGAATTGCTGACGTCATACTGAGACGAATCAGAAAAATGAATATAAATTTTGGTACAAAACTCAGATTCAGGTGTTCTTTAGATGAATAGAAAGAAGACTTCAAGCTCTACAACTCTCATGAAAACTTAAAGACCAATTCTGTCATCTAGAGGATCAAATTTGGGCTAGAATATGTTCTGGCCAAAGTGAGACAATGTTGACATCATACTGAGACGAATCAAAATGAGACGGTTAAACTGAGACGCAAAAAGTCAAACTAAGATGATGCTAATGTCATACTAAAACAATGATGACGTCATTCTGAGACGGAAGCAAAACTGAGACGGAATAAAACTGAGACGATGCTGACGTCATACTAAGACGATGATGACGTCATTCTTAGACGGAAGCAAAACTAAGACGGAACAAAACTGAGACGATGCTGACGTCATTCTAAGACAATGATGATGTCATTCTGAGACGGAAACAAAACTGAGACGATGCTGACATCATTCTAAGACGATGCTGACGTCATTCTGAGACGGAAGCAAAACTGAGACGGAACAAAACTGAGATAGGACATTAAAAAGGGCATAACTTTCAGTTCAGATGTCTAAAATTTTCATACCATATACCGTTGAAAAGATAAAAGAAAGATCTACAGCTTTCCAGAAGGGCACTTTGCCAAAATCTATTTATATCAATTCCAATTTTGCCCCTAAACTCCAAAGACTAATTTTCCATTCATACACCAACACTGCACCCAATTTTTAACTTCATGACAAATTTTGGGATTCTTAGAGACAGAATTGAAATTCAACGTCTTCATATGAAATGTAGCCCTATATCTCTAGTTTAATCCAAATTAAGAATCATCTTGTTTGGAAATCTATAGCAAACGTTGTGGCTAAAATATTGAACCATACTCAAAGAACATTTTCCAGATCATCTACCAATTTCTTTCAGAATCTTTCCTTAACACAACCCATACCAAGATCACCCTTTTCTACTCTATGCACTCTTCATTCTTAACTTCATTTCAGATCAATGTCCTCCATAAAGAAATCATAATCCATGAATAATCATGAACACGAATAACAGAACATACATATGTGTACATATCCTTCATCAACTTGCTCCACATATTCAACTTCATTTTTGCTTTCATTTCATTTATAACTTTTACCCTAAATTCTTTCTATTTCAAAAACCTCTTATGCACCAAAAACACCATAGTAAATCATGAATCTATCCACACTTTTCATTCCCTACTTTACTCTTGTCTATCTTGGAGCAGTTCATACAAAACTAAGCCTTTATGATCGAGTTAGGTGAATTGTATAGGAAGGAGACGTTAAAAAAACATTTTATGATGATAGTAATGGAGTATAAAGTCAGGATCATCTTCTTTATCAAAATGCTGAATGAATAAATAACAAAGGCGAAGATTTTATTGGAATTAAAATTGTTTGAAAATGTTTAATATTAAATAACAGTAGATGTGGCAATTTATTGATAATGAATGAGTGAATGGTTCTTAACAAGTCAACTAATGTAATATGCAGCTTGTAAGGGATGGACAGTCAATGTAGACTATGTCTCTTTATGTTCATCAAGGTGTCACGTTTAATAAATATCTATCAGTAAAGTTTTAATTGCTGGTTCTTTTTCAATGAGTTTATTGACTTAGTAACTAAGGTTGATTCTTGGTATAAAGAAACAGTGAAATGAAATGCTTTCCAAACCCTATTCCTATTAGTTTCAGGAGGTAATTGATGGGAAGAGTTATTAATTGGTGACAACATGAGAGACTAGAGAGAGAAGTAGGAAGATGAGGACGATTTACTATTCCTTTAGTACACGATCTCTAAGTCTCTTTTCCCAACATTCTTTGATTTTTGTGTGTGAAATATTACCAAAGAGAGATTGGAAAGAGAAGCAGAGATTAGGAGAGTTAGAGAAGAGGAGGAGGAGAGAGATTGATTGATTTATTAATTAGGTGATAGGTTTCTCAGTCAATGTAGAGACTACCAAAATTTATTACGTGTCAGATAATACTTAATTAACTGAAAGAGTGATATCATTTTTTACCTGGAAGGAAGGACACGGCAACTTGCACATCGAAGTCACCCTCTCATTGGTGTCTATTTGCTAAACAGGTCCCACTTTGTCGATTATTATAGCTTATGACCTATGTTTTACATTAAGCTTACAATATTACTAGCATAGATTGAGATTAATATATTGGAAGAAGCTATAATATGAAGATATCATTTCCTTTACTTTTTTAGTTTTAGAGAGCATATAATCATTAGGAACATATGAATATAAGACAAAACAAAGAATGAAGACTATAAAATATGGCTTCTTGGCGGTGGTACTCTGGTGGGCTTGTGCTTCAATTAATAGCGTTCTAAAAGCCTTGGATGAGTTTATTGACTTTATTGCTTTTCTTATTATAACTTGCTTCCACATTCACAAAATCGTATAATAGGATGAAATTTCTACCCAGATGCAGAATTCTTTGTTTTAGTTTAATTCCTTTATGTCGATCTTCCTATGGAATTGTCAAGGGGAAAGGGGTCTCGATTTCAGACAATCCTGCATAATTACATTAGTAATTATAAACCTAGTATCCTAGTTTTGCTGGACACCCCTATTAGTGAGAACAAGGCAACCACAGTAGTCACCAAGTTGAGTTTTGATTACTTGGTTCGAGTTGAAGCCAAAGGCTTTTCTGGCAAGATTTAGCTATTATGAAAGGTTAACTTTAATGTCTCAGTAGTAATAGCCTATCACCAATTTATTCACACCACAATCAAACATGCTTCAGGTACCTTTGATTTTACAGTCTATGCTAGCCCTCAGCACCCGTCTCAAAATCATCTTTGGCCAATTCTCCACTAGATAGGGCAATCTAACTAGAGGCCCTAGCTTGTAGGAGGAGATTTTAATGCTAAGTTGGAACTTTCAGACAAACAAGGTGGAGCCTAGTCTGAAAGGTGGTGAATTAACAGTTTCAAGATTGGGTGCACAGGTGAGGACTTCATGACCTGGGTTATGTTGGATCTAAATTTACGTGGCGCCGAGGAGTGGTCCAGGCCAGAATGGACAGAGTTTTTTCTTCGATAGCTTGGCTACAAGCTTACCTCAAATGGTGAATTATCACCTTCCTTTTCTTGGATCAGATCATCGACCCATCTTGATTCAATTACACAATCCACCTCCAAGAATGCTAAGACCCCCTAAGTTTGGATTCCAAAATGCATGGCTAATACATCCAAATTTGGAGGATGTAATAGAGAATCATTAGATACCTGATGCGGAAACGATGAGCCAGTCTTTAGCCAAATTTTCCATATTTCTCACAAGTTGGAATAATTCAGATTTTGGAAATATTTTCTCTCGAAAAAAAAGATTGTTAGCACGTTTAGAGGGCATTCAGCGGGCCATGGAGGTCGGCCCATTGGATTCACCCTTAGATTTAGAGGATGAGCTGAGTGGGGAACTTCTGCAAGTCCTGTGTGAGGAGGAAATTTATTGGCATCAGAAAGTCCAGTGTCACTGGATTTCACAGGGCAATAGGAATAGTAAATATTACCGCACCCTCACTCTGGCTCGAAGAAAGAAGCTGAAGGTTGAGCGACTTCTTGACCCCACTGGAACTCTGATTTCAAACCCAGAAATTGGGCCTTGTATTTAGGACTTTCTTTGTCCAACTTTATAGGAATGATGACATAAATGCCCATAATTTTTTGCTCCCAAGAGTCTTCCCTTCATTCTCAGGGGATAGATTTCAAGCACTATCTATGGCCGTGCATGATCTAGAAATCCAAAATGCAGTTTTCGACATGAATCCTAATAAAGCTCCTAGGATAGATGGATTCAATGCCTTATTTTTTCAAAAGCAGCGGGGAAAGATAGGTCCAAAAGTGGTGGAGTACATTCAGGAAATTTTCTGGCTAGAACGATGGGACAAGGATTCATTGAAGGTAACATCATGGAGGAGCATAATAGTCTGTGGGATTTAATCTGGAAATGGGTAGGGACCTAATGGATTTGCACCTTCGTATGGCTATTGACTAAAGGAAAACTGCTGACGAATCAACAGAGAGTGGCTCGAAGGCTAACTGAGGACAATAGTTGCCAGATCTATGGCCAAGAAGAATATAATTTGTATGTCATCCGAGACTGCCCGAGAGCAAAAGCCTTTTAGGTAACTTCACCCTGGAAGTAGTGGATCCAGACTTCTTCCACCGGGATTTGGAGTGGTGGGTGACACATAACCTCAGGTCGCCAATGCAGGTGAATTAGGTTACCTGGGTTACAATTTATGGTGTAATCTATTGGATGCTCTGGCAGTGGAGAAATCAAAGCCTTTTTGAAGCAGATTTTATCTGGCCGGAAGCAGTTATGGAGTATATGGATTGGATAGGTAGAGCAAGGATAGTGGAAAGTTGTATAATGGAAACACAGGGTTTACCTATAAATACCTTAGTTGGTTGGACGAAACCGCCTGAATCTTGGGTTAAAATTAATTCGGATGGTGCAGTCAAGCAAGGATCAAATCTTGCTACTGCGAGTGGCTTAATTAGGGACTATCAAGGGTGGTAGTGCAGCGGGTTTCTACACCACATCGACAGGGGATCTCTTTTAACTACAGAATTATGGGGCGTCTACTCGGGCCTTACCCTAGCATGGATGTTTGGGTATCGACGCGTGGTCGTTGAAGTAGACTTATTGGAGTTTATTAACATTCTCTCCTCTTCCAATATAGTTTTAACTGAAGATAACTTTTTGGTGGCAAGTACCTATGGCCTTCTACACCGAGCCTGGGAGGTGCAGCTGCAGCACGTGAGTTGTGAAGGGAACCAGTGTGTCGATTGACTGGCCTTTATGGTTGTGATGTCCAGGCAAGGTCTATATATGCTTCAAGATCCCCTGATGACAGTCTTGGAATTAATACACTGAGATCAGCAAAGCTAAGTACCACAGAACCCTGCGTTAGCTAGGGTGTCTTTTGTTTTGTTTTGTTTTTTAGTCCTTTTGTAGAAAAAAAAATTGCAAGTGAAAGAAAAGTTAAAGGTGGTTAGGTGACGTAAGCCTTATAAGTCTTACTGGTACACATATGTTAACAAATTGAAGTAGAATTGGAGCTCCTCAAAAAATGGTGAATGGAGAAATGAACAAAGAGGATGTGACCAAACAGGGAATTTAATAGTTTTATGACTTGACAATATAAATGCATAACTCACGAGAGTTACAGAGCATGGATTACGGACAGGGTCATACTATTTTTGAAATTTAGTCAGCTTTCGACTTAATTACTCTTTAATATTTGTGTCATTTGATGTTAAGTATTGCCGATTTTGAAGACTTAAACTGAATGGACAACTTCTTGTCTATTAGTCAATTCATTTCAATGTAACATTAAGTCCCTTGAATGAATGATAATAGAGGCATCAATTGCGAGGTATTTGGTGTAGTTGTCTAGATAACCAAAGAGTGCAATAAAGACGACACATCAAGGGGCATCAGTTTCAAATTATTGAGAGAGAAGCAGAGAAAAGAAGGAAGACCACAATGTCGCTTAATATACTGAATAATTAAATCAACATTCATGAGATGGAAATGTCTGAAAGCAGCTTTTTATTTATGTTTGTAGGAATACAAAATCAAAAATAAAAATGAATCATACTAATAATTCTCATCAAAATCTGGTACAATGATGCTACTACAAAACTAGTGAATATTGCAGCAAAACAATCCTGTGTTACCAAGGTGGGACGGAGCGGAGTTTCCAGAAGGTGGAGTTGGGATGGTAGGGGTAGAGACAGTAGGAGACAGTGCGGTGGACGGTGAAGGATTCATGGAAGAGGCTGGTGCGCTGGTAGTTCCGCTAACGTTGATAGCTAGAAGTTGATCGAAAGAGCAATGTTGAGGGACCACACAAATGAAGAATGTTCACCTGGAGTTGTGAGAATGATTCTAGTTGGCAGTGTGGTGCTGAGAGAGATCAGAGAGGTGGTGCAAAAGAACAGGCAAAATAAACTCAAAGCAAAAAAAATGGTCAATTTTCCTTAACAAGATTACCGAGAACCATTATTTGAAATTCATCTCGCTTCTATTGCAACTTTTCAATTTGAGCCTGCCTTTTGTCTTCCTAATCATGCAACAACATTTAGTGAATATAAACAAACCAATCAAGCATTCCAGATAACAAAATGTCATAAAAAAACCCCAGGTTACTCACTGTTGGGGTAATTGTCGCTATCTCCCTATCCTAAGCTTGTATTTGCAACTCAAGCTTATCAACCTTTGCTTCCACTCTTGATATATCATTTAGTAGTCTAAAAAATAAAAATAAACATACTATCATCCAACACAAATGAAATTTTGATATTAAAGGAAAAATGATAAATAATTTTTTAAGTCACAAAAATTACAAAAAAAATTGCCCATAATGAGTAACTAATGAGACCAAAAGAACTACATTGCGCATACAAAAAAGAACAACTAAAAGCAAAAAAAAAATTAAAGGCCAGACACCTTTTCCTCTATTTGTTAGCAGACTCTTTAAATTCGACGTCCCGTTGTCTTTGTTGAAGCAAAGAGTAAATGCAGTTACAGGTGCATGCAAACGAGACCTAACCTTCGAAGAATTCAAAAACTAACAAAACAAAACTAATCCCGTCAAACAAAGAACCAAAAAGAGAGACCAATGTTTATAGGGAGAGATTCATGGTATAAGATTTATGTGTAGAAGCCCCCAGAAAAATTTCTTTGACATGCTCCTTGTTGAAAAGCAAATAAGAGCACTTCAGAGAGAGATTACTCAAACACTCATAGAGTATGTTCTTCTCACTAGAGATTTTAAGCAAATTATCCTACAAAAAGAAAATTCAAAGAACAACAAGCAGTTTCTTATTCAATATGAATTGTAGGGACAAGTAGCTCCAATTGGAAGAGATATTAGGACAATAGCAAAATGGCATTCATTGTTTAGCGTAAAAAAACAAAACTCCTGAGATCCTCTTATTCCTCGCCTTCAGAACCATTATCATATAGTTCATACCTACTGAGTTGAGCGAGATGGCTTCAAATCCTTAAGCAAGTCCTTAGACAGAGGTTGGAGCCTCCTTGCTTTTATGTAAATAAAACCTACCATACACAACAAAATCCTACAACCACAAGCTTTTTCAATGGTTGAACTTAATGAAAATATCATGTTCATTAGGAAATATCAAACTCTAGAATCTTCCATAAGCTAATCACTCACAGTTTAAGTAACATCTTTTTGTGTGTGTCACACAAACACGTATAGATTTATGATCTCAACTTTATGTCTCTTCACATTCTTAAAGAACATCTTAAGCTTCCTTGATTCATCTAAGGTTCTCGTATCTACATATCAAGATCAATCAATTCCGAAAATTAACAAAACATCAAAAATAGCACTGAAAATATATTACAAATTTACAGAGCTCATAGTATTTATGAGGTGAGAGCTAGTACTTGGGAGTTTCTCTCAGATTGTTCACATCTTGAGGTTAAAAAAGATGAGGGAAGTTTGAGATTGAAAAATTTAGATAAACTTTGAATCTTACCATCAATAGGAATCAGTAAAAGTACCAAACCATGAGATGCATATAGAATGCACTACATTGAACTCCGACGACTCCTTCTGTGAGCCGTTTCTCTTCATCTTCTGCTGGTTTTATAACTTTTTATTTATACTCCTTTTCTAATTTCGAATCAGTTTGGCTTGATAGTTGAGAACATTTTTATGTTTAATGTTGATCATCTTTTGGAAAACAGTTCTGATCTGACGGTAAAAGAGGTTCAGTAGAGAAAAGAAAGGAAAGAGCTTTGAAGAGGAAGATGTAATAGTTATTCAGGAGATTCCAGAGAGATCGAGAAAGCAAAATGAAGTTTTTTTTAATGTTCATGCTTGTAGATGACAGAGAAGCCTATATTAATAAAGATAGGAAGAGTTTCATATGAGAATAAACTGAAGTTGTTCGATGATGGGAATAAATTGGAACCGTTGGATTAGGACATGTAAGCACGACGACGATCATCCAGTTCACGCTTAGGATATAATACTTAACTAACAGGTGGTCACTGCGCAAATGCACAGTGGGAATTTAAAAACTTATAATGCCAGTTGTTTTTTTTAGAATTAAAGAGTATGTATATATAGGTTTTGTTATGAATGGTTAAGATGTGTAAATGAATATTGTTAAAGTTAGAATTTGCATGGAAAATTGGAAATATATGATGCAAGACATAATTTTTTAAGGGGAAAGAGGAAAATATATAACAGGTGAATATTTAAATTGAATTAACAAAAATGGAAAGGAAAAACTGTCAATTTAAAAAGGTAAAGTAAAATTCGTTATAATATTTTAGTGAACAATATAGCAATTGCAAAATTTGATATAAATTAAAGTAATTCAACAAAATTTTTTCAAAAAATTCTGACCAATGTAGAAAACAACCAATAGGAATATGAATTAAAAAGAAATTATTGACTGAGCAAATAGAACGATAACAAGATATCAATAATATAAGACAGAATACAAGAGATACAATTCAACAATAGTTACCAATAAATAGCAAAAAAGACAACGAACCAATAACAAGAATAGTTTGTATGTGCATTAGGATTACAGTCATTCGAGCACTAAGAATCGACAAATAGCAAAAAAGACAGGGAAATAATAGGAAAAGGAGTTTTAAAGTGCATTAGGATTACAAGCATAAGAGATACAATAAACTTTAAGGAATATCTTGTCAATCGGTAATCCTTAAGTTGTGGAATGGAGTATCATCAATGCCTAAATTTTGATCAATGCAATATTCAGTGATGATTATGCAAGTTGCATGCTTCATATATGCAATTTTTGGAGGGGTAGGCTTCATGTAGCACATAAGAAGTTTGTCATGCAGATTTCACGAGAGAATTGGAGACATGTTCGTTAGACTCTTTAGGAAGAAGGGCTATATCCCTTTACTACGTATCTCAGGACCTACGAGATCAGTGACTACGTCAACATCAAGGTTAATGGCATCATTCATAAGAGCATATCTCACAAGTTCTACCATAGCTACACTGGTCGCATCTAGAATGTCACCAAACGAGTTGTTGGTGTTGAGATCAATAAATAGGTAATTTATTATTCACTTTACTTGTTGGGATTTGGTGAAAAATGGAATTGACATAAATTGTATTTTGGATTTTATATCATAAGTTTTGCCTATTTTATATATTTTTGATTGCTATGTGTTTCATCCTCTATTTTTGTTGCGGGTTTTGGACTTTTTTTTATCTATAATAGAACCTTTGATTGTATACACTATATGTTTAATGTTTATGCTTTTTTATTAGTTTATGCTTATAATATTTGTTCTTGTCTTTACTAAGTGGAGATTTCACCTACTTAAACAGAAACCTTGTGCAATTCTTGACGAACAAACAATCCATTATGTGCATAGTATTTACTAGTTTGTACAAATGAAATTATTGAAAAGTTACAATTAGCTTGACACGTCTCATCGTCTACATGAGCTAAAGGCCTGAGTAGGTTTGGACTGAAACATTGATACCTAGTATTAATCGATTTAAAGAATAGGAATTGAGTTAATCTTAACTTTGCTCAAGCTATTTTTTTCTAACAAATTTCTTGTAGTAAGGAGTTCATCTAGATTATTATCCAAATGATGAAGCTACATGACTTGGTTGATCCTTGTATTAAACACAAGAATGGAAATGGAAACAGAACTTGGCATATTGTCTTTGTTTCGTTCATCTCATTTGTTTATATTTCTTCATGCCTATCTGTCTCTTGTAAATGTATTAGAAGAGAAAGTCTGAGCAAATTAAAGACTTATGATCACAAATAAGTACAATAGAGTTGACTTGTGGATCTAAAACAAAAATTGTTCTCCTAGGCAGGTATGAAGTATTCGTTAATTATCATATAAACACGGTAGTAAACTTGGCGAATGTCAGAAACTTTAGATTTAACCAAGAGGAAACAATCAGGAGGTTGTATCACCAAGTTGAAGACTGTTAAAATTGGAAGCACAAATATATTTATTACATATTTATGCTTTCTCCCTTTTTCTACGTGCCTACAACACGTACAAGTATAGGCTCTTCTTTTCGTTTTATTTTTTGTTTGCATATTTTTATCTCCAACCCGTTTAACTAAATCACAATTTAGTCATAAACAATCTTTAAACATTTAATTTGAATCAATATTTAATTATATATTTAGATTTGGTAGAGCCTTACACCTTTAAATTAATTTATGATTTTAGTTATTAAAAAAACAATTGTTATTACTCAAATGTAAAAAGGGAAATGGATCAAATTTCAAAGTAAAAGTTAGGAAAAGCACTAATCATTCTCGGTTTTTATTATCCATAATTCAAGTTATTGTTCTAGCTCCTTTTAACATTTTAGAGACCACACCATATTATCAAAAAGTTAGTAAAGAGAGGAACTAAAATGATATACCTTTTCTGTATGTCATCATATGATAAAACACAATAAACATACATATTTATAATTTCATCCACTTTTTCCTGGATAACTCATTTATATCTCGAATATGGAAGACCATAAATTAAAAAAATTCAATTTCAATCAATTACAGGAATAAAAAGGTAGAAAGAAGGCTATACATAATTATATTAATGTTGTCCTACCTTATTTAGTAGTAAGGATTTATCCTCTGTGGCTCTCTCAAGAGAAGTTGTGAAAGAGCTAAGAAGGGAAGCAATTGAACTCAAAGTGGGTTGTACGATAGCAGGAGAATGGTGATTGTTTGAATTCTCATAAACCTGTCACACAATGTGTCAATCATATAAGTCTTTATTCTTTCTCAGGATCAAAAACATGGGTTTAAGAGGGACATAAAGGACCACCCCCTCAAGGTATATATATATATATACCTGGAGTCTCAGAGATTTCCTTGTGACTAGAAAATAGAGATAGGAACTCAGACTGAAGCATAGCCTAGATGTGTAAAGTTTGAACTTCTTTTTACCCTGACCATCTACATAAAAACAAATTAGTATAAGATATAATTATGAAATTATCTCATTCATTGTGATGAGATCTCCTCACATGAAACATGAGCATACCTTAGAAGACTGTATTGGTATGACAAAAGCAGTATCATCTTACTCATAAGAAAAAAGAGCACACATCGTACTAAAGAGCCCTTAAACAAAACCAAACTCTTCATTCTCCTCGTAAGGCCATACTTACAATGCCATAATAAAGAACAATTTTAAAGCAACTGAGTAGCACAAAAAGAGCTATTGAAAGAACGCTCCAGTAGCTGTAGGAAAATCCCGGGGTGTCCATCATATGGACACAGTGCGGAAAACAAAACTTTTTTGTTCCGGGAAGTTCCCGAAAGTCAGGATCCATGTGAAAGTGTAAACAGTCAAACCATAACGACCAAAGGAGACCGTCTCTAACGGTATCCACGCAGAGGTCGGAAACCTAACCGGATCAAACTCTTTTGACCCGGGAATAGCTAGACTAATTAAAGACTGCTAGATCTTACCTTAGCCTAGGAGAGCAAGTGATCAAGCCTTGAGGAAGTAGCCTTGAAGATGAGAGAGATGGAGATAAACCATGGAAAATCAAATTTTCCTTTAAAACTTCAACATGAAGTTTCGGTGTTCACCAACACCATGGACGACTCCAGCAGCTTCTCCAAGTCCTTAGGCTATTTCTCATGATTATTTAACTAATTAAAGAGTCAAGAGAAACTTGGTGGAAGTTGTTACACGTGGGAGGCATGGAAAGCATTAAAAAATCACATTATTCATGTTATTTGACTAAGTCAAATGTTCTCATCCTCTCCATTTGTAACCAACGAATCCAGCCACCTTTTAAGCTTCATTTGGCTTCTCTTAAGTATTCTTTAACACATTAAAGAGACACTTATGAGATTGCTTTGGAGAGAGCCACGTTAGTGGCTTTTTGAAATGATTAAAAAATCAATTTAAACATCACTTTGAAAAGTCAACAATGTCATCCTCTCCATTAAGCAATTGACATGTGTCCTATTATATTAATTAATTAAT
>JAOQMR010000212.1:9675089-9686363 GCA_027563865.1 Erythroxylum pelleterianum | reverse complement strand
TCTTACGGCACTGACCATACACAAGTCGACTTACAATGATGAACAAGGCGACTTGTTAGTGCCAAACCGGAATAAGTTGACTTACTCCTGGCACAAGTCGACTTACTCCTACAGTAGCTTATATCAAAAAGCATATTCTAGACTCCATGAATGTTTCGGATCCCAACCATCTCTTAAAATTTTGTAGACTTCCTCTATTTATAGCTTAATTGACTGCTTCTATATTAAATGATAATATAAAAGCTTCCATTATTTTTTGAAATGATAAGACATTGATATGATACGGTATAATAAAATATGGTTGCTCTATCTATCTCATCCTACCAAATAGGTTTTGAAATTTATTAAAATTTTAGCAAGTAAACAGGGGATGAAAGCCCATCAACATAAGCAGTATTAAATATTATGCTTAAAACTATATTTCCTATTAATTGGATGCAGTTTTAACTTAAAAGATGTAATTCGGATCGAGACTTTATGTTGGCATAGTAACTTGAAAGCAAAACTGAAAAGAGTAAAAAATGCACTACTGACCTTTAGCAGCTAATCAACCACCACTTTAACTGCATAGATTATGACATTGGCATCTTTTGACTCAAACAGTTGCAAAACCTTTTGTAGTCCAACTGCTAAACAATTTTATGAAAAAATTATATGAGAAACATACAAATTGGATCTCAGTTATCATACAACTCCATGCATAAAATTTGTTTACCTTGCTGAAAAAGAAAGGCCATTGGTGGCTTGTGTCCATTGGTGGATTCACTAAACTCAGACTGCCTATATTGGGACACAAAGGAATCTAAGGAAGTGAAGCCATTTCCAAACCTACCTTTGTCTACATACCTTCTTATCCGCAAACAAAAAAATGATGTTAACTAGGCTAGAATTTCAAAAATACACATTTGTGATTGAAGAAGAGGCATATTTGCTTTATCTTATTCCTCAAAACCACTGATGTTGATGTAAACAATTATTTGAAAGCATTTCCGTTTGTATTAAAACCAAATAATTACGGGCTTAAAGTAAGAAGAGCATATATCTGGATAAAATTACAAAACTAGCTTCAAGATTCAAATGCAATAACTAACTTTTCAAAATCATAATTTCTTCTTCCATTTCTTCTTTTCATTGGCATCATCCTGTAGTTTCTTGTGCAACTTTATAATCTCAGCATCACCACCTGCCTATTGCATGAAGTAACCCCTTTATATTTAACAAATTCTAAACTTATTTATCTTCTTATATAAGTAGGGAGGGAATGATTAAAAGCTTGGAATCACACATAAGCAGTATAGCAATAGTAAAGTATTGTAATCCATATAACAAATACTGCAGACTACAAAAATTTCTCTAATTGACTCTTAAGCTTATTGGCCTCCTCTTCAACTCACTTTCTTAACTGAAGTTCATTTTAAAGCAACCTCTTTAACTCAACAATGTCCTCACTTATAGAAACGCCTAACTTCTGAAAATAACAAGAGATGGAACATGTGGAGGAACATTAGTTATCAAGTTTAAACTAATTGCAAAGTTAAACAAAAGGAGACTTGATATACAATGATGAGGGTAGCACATAATGGAAACATGTTTACCTTTGAAACACATCATGATTGTTTTTATAGTGTATAAAAGATGCATGCAAAGGAGTCAAGTTATGCCTAACATTTTCCATATACGTTCCGAGCCAAAAACAAACTTATACCAAAGCAAGATACAACAAAAGTATCATAGTTAGAGTTGACAGGAGCAATTCATTATCATCTCACAATTAGCCAAATTGATCAGCCTGACCAGCAAAGATACCTTAACAATTTGAAAACCTAAAAAAAAAGTCAATTATAGATAGACAACCTCTCCATTACATTTACTGTCGAAGCCATCATGCTAAGTCATCATCATTTTCTCTTCAAGTTTCTTGACTGACTCCATATACTCTATTTGGAAATTTATTTTTTCCTTCTACAAAAACAACACAAATCTCAAATTGGATACATTTTCATGTAAAAAACAAATATTAGATTTCAAAATTACAAAATAGTTCCTAAATTCTTAAATTATTTTTCATAATTAAATTAAAAACTTTCTAAGATTTACCTTGATTTATGAATTACGAGAGTATATTTATTAGTTAACATTATATGAAATTGTAAATGCTTAAATAATGTTTTTCCTTTTTATTTTTTATAATAAAGTCATTTTTGTAATGTGCATTGTCAATTGTTAAAGGAATAATGTAATTAAGATAGAAATTGTTGTATATTTTTAATTTATTTATAATATTAAACGGTAGAAACCAGATAATTGGATCGTATGCAAGAAAGGGATGCCATGAAAAATAAGGTAGAAAAAAAGCTTAAACGTTTCATGGTACTGCCTGCATATGCTAAACATATCCTTAGGATCAAGTTCAAAGTAAGAATTTTTTAGTTCTGTACAGGAATTGATAGATACCCAAATGCTCATTATCATAGAGATTATGATTATCACATCAGTTTAGCTCATCCAACAAACTACCTTTGATTGTTCAAGAAGTTGTTAGACACTAAATGCTCTTGATCATAGAGATTATGATTATCAAATTAGTTTAGCGCCACAAACAAACACCCTTTGATTATACAAAGACTCTTGAGCTAATCTGGAAACAAAATACCAACATCAATAAGTAAAAATACAGATTTTAAGATAGAAAGATGCAAACATACCATAATGCAATCTACAAAGAACCCAAAACCTTAAGGGTCTGTTTGGTTGGATGTTAATTAATGGAATGGAATGGAACAGAACGAAACAATTTATAATGGAATGGAATGTAATATAGTGAAAAGTTATTTGGGAGGGATGGAAGGGTTTATAATATAATATATTGAAATGTTGTTTGGAAGATGGATGGAATGAAATGTAATGTATAATAAATGACTATTATATCCCTAAGATTAAAATTGTTGTTACGGGAGGTGTAACGCTATGATTTTAAAACAGAAATCATGTACAATTAAAAAGTCATAGTTCAAGTCACAACCGTGACAAATATTTTTTTATATATTTTCTATTTTAAAATAATACATTTTAATAAAAGTTTTATTATTTTATTGTTAATTATATACAATTTATTATTAATTATATAAAAATATTATTATTAATTATGTAATATATTTTATTTTATTTTATTCTATTATATGTGATTTATATTTAAAAATAATTTATTTATATTTCAATTTATATAGAAATATATACAAACAATTAAAGAATAATTTTTCTATAACTTTTTTATTTTCATTAACAAAAATTTTTATTAATTTTTTATTTCATTATTAATTATACATAATTTATTAATAATAATATAAAAATATTATTATTAGGATAAAGAGAAATAATATAAAAATATTATTAATTATATAAATTTTTGTGGATCGTAATAAATGAGACTGGGGAAACGGAGGTTAGGGTTAGAAGAAAAAATTAGTATCAAGAAAAAAGTATTAAGGGTATATTAGATAATATATATTTATTAGTTTACATTATATCCTAAACCCCCCTCCCTGAATCGGAGGTTTCTTATTTTCATTGTTTAGGATGAAATGGAGCATAACATAAAACCCTCCGCTTGTATCTCATTCCGTTCCATTTCATTATGAAACTCTCAACCAAACGATGGAAGTGTGTTATGTTTCATTTCGTTCCATTACCAGTACCTCAACTAAACTGGGCCTAAAGCTCCTCCAACACTAAAAATTCCTGCTATTTGCCTCATCAATCTGGAGCAAGGCTTAGCTTCTGACCTCATCAACTCACCATCAAAGAATCCAAAGAAACTCCTTAATGTCATATGTTTTTTAGTTTTGGAAATTACACTTACGTGCCCTCTAATCCCACCTGCTGCAATGGTTGAAAAGTCTCAAGAAGCTAACAAGAACAAGTTAACACTAACCAAAATCGTAAAAATGCATAAGTAACTCAAACCCCAAGTACTTAATTCTCTCGTTCCGTCATTTTATCAAAAAGTTAGGATGCAAATATCACACCTTTACTTCATACTAACTACCAACCAACAATGGCTGAAAAGTCTCAACAAGCTGTCAAGGACAGCTTAACACAAAGTGAAATCATGAAAATGCACAAGTAACTCAAACCCCATGTTCTTGGTACTCACGTTTTATCATTTTATTAAACAGTTAGGATGCAATTATTAGATTTTGACTTCATAATAAAACAATTGCCAAATGAATACGAAATTGAACTCAGTCCAAATAAAATTAAGTGTCGCCTGCAACCAAATATAAAAGAAATCACTTCCATTAAAACAAATTAATGTAGTAGTGGTAAGCGAATATCGTTCCCACGAGAAATTTTTAACGGTAAAAGGTTAGCGAGTTCAAACGGGACAAATAACGAAAGTAAAGAGGGGGGTTTGGTCACGGCAATATTAGAAAATTAAGAGAAAAATCACAAATCAAAAGTAATAATTAAATCTGAAAATTCAATAGGAAAGATACCTTGGTTTCGGGTCACCGATGTTACCATGCTATTATGGATCCTCGACATAAAATTATAATTATTAATAAACATTCATTGGGGGAAATTTCTCTTAAGTGTAATGACTAGAAACACCTAGCAATCTAATTAAACAATAACCTAGATATGATCATAGGTAAAATTGAATAATAGCATTAAGAATCAAGAACCAATGACAAGTGAAAGACATGTACAACATGCAATCAATTAAGTGAATACCTTCTTAGAATTTTCCAATTCTAACGTAGAGAGGTTAATCCTAATTGCTACTTGTGGTTACCAAAATTGAACGTCATATTCCGTTAACCTAGCGATTGAATCAATTAATCTCTAGTTGCGTACCTAAAAACCAATGAATTCAATTGAAAAGACAAATATGAAAATATCCAATGTTCATTAACAACATGAAAAATATCCAAACTATCTCACCATAAGAACATGTAACATAGATTCCCTCAACCAAGAAAAAAAATTAGCTACCCATAATTGAATTGAAAACAAAGAAAATAACAAAACAATATGTCTCCGTCCCTAGTCTTTGATGAAAAATACGAAAATCCTAATTGAAAATCTGCAGAAATCATAAAGAACAGAACAAGAAAAGTGTAGCAGCCTAAAACCTAACCTAAACCTACGATAACACTACTTGGAAAGTATAGAAAACGTGAACAAGAGAACAGAAGGTGTGGCAGCCAAAGAAGAATACACGATCCTCTCCCTAACCCTAATACAAATGTATATATGCGGCAACACCATAAGCCTCCTATTTGATGTGAATCTCTTCATTATCTTTTCTTGATTTTGTCCAGATTAGGTGTACTTCTATTTTAGGTGGGAGATTGTGTTTTAATTGGAATCAAATTCTGGAATTTCTGCAGACTCCAGATTCCTTCCTTAGGCGTGTCCACGCCTAATCTCTGAATTTCGGCCAGATTGGAGATTTTGGATTTTTTTCCTTCTTTTGCACCTTTTTGGTCCTTTTTCATCTTTAGAGTGTTGAAAACCATATGTAAACAATTATAAAGCAATTCCATAAATTTTGGATACCAATTTCAACATATTGACAACAATTACGCTCAAAATATATGCAATTTAAATGACTTAACAAATTCCCTCACACTGAACCTTTGGTCGCCCTCGAGCGACATATCAATCCATTAAACTCAATCAATTCATCCTTCAAAAATCAAGTGCACACAATCCATCAACTTGGGCTAGTAAGATTCAATTTGTAACACATATCATAATCGCTTTTCACCAATGCAAATAAACAAAGTCAAAAGAATGCATCTTTGTTCAAAGGCAAACATGAAATCAAAGTGAATTCTTCACACGGATTTCGCTCTTACACTCAAGTGTTTGTGGGTAAGGTGTTTCTCTCAAATCTCACTTTATCATGTTGCACTACCATAGGCTTGTAATTTCACCAATTCTCATTCGTTCAGATCGCATGGGCTCTTAGATCATAAGGACTTTATTAAAGGTTGTAATGGAGCTAGGTTCACAGGTGAGGTAAAAACACGGTAGCGGTTTCGTCACAAGTTTTCACATAGCATCAAGTAAAGGGACACACAATTAAAATTCTGAGATAAACATGAAAAGGGACTACAACTACTCATACTAACTCAAACCACTATACTTTATTCTTTCTTCTCTTTCCTTTTTCCGATTTGTCTCTTTTTGTTCTTCTTTTTGTTCTTTTCTTTTTCTATTTTTTTTGTTAATGCTAAGAACACGGAAAAATAATGACAACAAGAGAAAGTGATAAAACATGAGTAGATATACTTATAAAAGTATCTCAGAACACAATATATAACAAAAGTCCTACTTTACTCAATACTTCATTCATCTTGTGAAAGGGAAAGGCTAAAGGGGTATTTAGGTTTCTAGTGTGAGGTGATAAATTGAAGAATAAGGATAAGGCTAAAAAATGTTTACAAAAGGAAAATATTAGGTAGGTCAATTTGAAGCCAAAGGGTTTTTAAACAAAGATGACCTTAATCACTTCTAAGTCCCTTGTGATCAAACAAACTCAAACCTGTTCCATGAAAGTTCTGAAGACAACATAAATAGAGGGGCATCACTCAATTCAAAGAAATAACATGACATAAAAGTGATGTCATTTAGGCTCAATTTCACTAACCGGTTTAATTCAAATTAAGAATCCACTTTCATTTTACAATTTACTCCATCACTCCAATGTTAAAATTTTTGACTAAGTCTATGAGATCGGCTATTGCAATCAATCAATATATTCCATCTTAAAACTTACTTAGCCCTAATCAACTTCATGTATACTCCCAATCTCATCCAAACTACTATGATCAAGCTTCATGGGTCAACATACAACTCCATACACAAAAGTCAACAAACACAGCCACAAAAACCAACAATATTCACAAAAACCGAAAAAAATTGGCCAAATCAAATGTCTCAAGCAAGATCACTAGGACAATGTCATTGTAAATCAATTAGTAGAATGGATATAGATCAGAAACCTAGTTGTCACTCTTGAACTTGCTCTTGAGAATGGAGCCTTTAGCCTAATTCGTATGGTGATTGTCATGCCTATTAATGTATTATTATATTCAACATAAATTTAAACATGATATTAGGTGAAATGAATTAAATAAATAAAAAAGGATGCACTATGGAAGACTATGGAAGAAAAAACATGGAAAACCACAAAACCTAAGAGAAGACGCAATATGGAAGAAAGTGGAGCCTTTTTTCAATCATACGAAAATCCCAATCAAAAGCCCCCAAATCGAAGATGACAATAGAGGTAAAATATCTAAACCAAAACACTTGACCCAAAAACCAATAATTGGAGTTAAGACCAAGCAATTGAGATAAGAATCACTAAAATCAAAAGGCCTACAAAATCACTGATGCACTAATGAAATAACAAAGAAAGAAAGGTCCAAACTTTGAGAAAGACATAACCTGTGGCTAACATTTCCCTGAGAAACCAGACAAAAATTAAAGACTAAAAATTTAAAGTATATAATCCCATTTCCATTAATATTGTGAAGAAAAAAGGATAATGCAAGAAGGGGATCAACTAGCTTCTTCTATCTTTATGGAATAGATGAGATGGAAAACTAGGTGAACAACGAAGGGAAAACCTTACTAAAAAAGAAAGCAGAGTATTGAGAAATAACAATGAACAGTACTCACAAATTAAGCATTTTTTCTTCCTAGTCGAAGTTGAGAGCGATCTCTTCTAGTGGAAAGATTGTCATCTACTGGATCGTAGACACTTGCATTTTAACAAGAAAAATAAAAACAAGAAGATAGGATATTACAAAGAGAAACAAAACCAAACCTAGGTGTAGAGTTTGTTCCGTAATAAGTTGAACAAGTCTTTAACTCACCCAGAACCGCTCAAAACCTCAGAAGAAGAGAGCAGAAACTGTCGCTAGTGAGACAAAGAAAGGGCATTGTGAATGCGTTTTAGGTCGAAACTTTGAGAGTTTCGGTATAGCGAGAGTTTCATGGTTCTACAGAATAAATTGGAATTGTTCGATGATAGGAATAAATTTAGGCCATTGAATTAGGACACGTAGGCACAACAACGATGATCCCCGTTCACATTTACTATATAATAATTAATGAGAATTGGCAAATGGTCATCTCTTACAGCAAGACCTTTGCTCGATGCAATTGACAGCATTAATGACACGTTTCCATATGAATGCCTTTGTTCATCTTATCATGAATATATAGCACGTGATGTCAACAAAGACACAATGTTGTACCCTCATGCATCTAACACAATAATTGACCTGTTAGTCAAGTCCGGTTCTGGAAGTGGAATAAATCACCCCACGTCTTTTTAATCTAATAGCATCTGTTGACAGTTAACTTAGGGCTCGTTTGATAAATTTTTCAGTTGATTGACATAAATTAGTTGTTTGATTATCTTAAAATGTTAATGAATGTATTTAGTGAAAGATTGATTGGTTGGCTTATTTAACTCCAACAAGTTGAATTTAGAAAAGCTCTATAAGAAGAGCGTTAGAAATATTCAGCCAATAATTAATAGGTAAAAAATCATTTATACTCTCAAAGCTTAGAATGAACCGTTAGGAGTCTAAAATATTTTAATGCTCATCATCAAAAGGAACAACTGATAACTACCCTTCTAAACTTCCTCCTCTACTAGTTATTATATATTTCTAATTAGTTTATTGGAGTATTTATGGATTTCTTATACTTGTATGATATGGTACTTTCATAATTTTTGAATTATGCTAATTATGCTATAGTGATGTTATGGATAATTTAAACAAAAAATCATGCATAACTAAAAATCAACATGTATTCTACAGTGATAAAAAAAATTTACAATGAAATGAGTTTTTTAGTTACAAAACTTGGGAGTATTGTTGTACTAATGAAATAAGTTTTTTGGTTACGAAAACAAAAATATGCTACGATGGAAATTTTTTAAAAAATGTTCTATTCTCTAATAAGAGTTAAAAACTTAATTTTTATAAAATTAAATATCTAATTATGACCTTATCATGTTTTAAGTCATGTCCTCGTAAGATATTTTACACTTAAAAAACTAATTTTACCAAGCATCTTTAATAAATAGCTAATGTTATTCGCTAGTCAAATCAACTGATATAATCAACTGTTAGCTACCACTAATAGAATGAACTGACAGCTAATTCAATCCGCTAATTATCAAACAAGATCTTAGACTTACTTAAAAATAAGTATACTAATTAATTTTAAAGTAAAAATTTTGACGAAATTACTTAAAAGTCATTAAATGTAACGTATTATTCTCATGCATATTTCACTAGATTCCCTCACTCGTCGTGAATGGCTAACCACGTGAAAGAAAATGAACTTATAGACCGAGATAGTACCATGAATGGCCATGATTGTAGTACTATGTTGTACCAAAGTCCACAGAAATAATTTATTTACCTGAAATTACGTAAAAAATCATGTGTTGGGAAATCGTACATTACCGCGCCATGATTGTACATTATACCAAAGTCTACACAAATAATTGATCAACATGAAATTACTACAATAACTATATTTTTTATTTTTCAGAAGATAAGATTATATAATAAAGCATTAATCAAGCCAATTTTTTAAGTATCTTATATGACATCACTATATAACAATCATTCTATTGTTAGTAAGGTGGTTTAGTGAGAGAATTATACTAAATTCTTTATAGTGACAACTTGCCTGAACTTGTAACTTTCATTGTAATTAAGAGAAACTACTTAAATTCATATTTAAATCTTTGATGAGACATTAGTTTCTTTTGCATGCTCAATGACTCTAATGTCTTATAGCATGTTACTGTTTTAAACAATGAAAAGGATTATACGAAGTGCATTAAAGAACCTCTTTATCCAATTAATCATTTCTATTAAATAAAAAAAGTATTTTGGCTTCGTTAGCAATTAATGCTACATTGGACATTTGCAACTCAAAATAATAATATTATAAATAAAGTATACCTTAATTAGGATCTAATTCTGAAACTAATATCTATGAAACTTTGAACTCAAATATAAACTCTTACATAAAATAATGGATATTCTTGATACTTTATACGGATAAGATATCTCAAATACTAAATACCTTTAGTACATTATCCGTGTACTTGAACTAGAATAGATAAACAACTTTCCTATTGATTGAGCTCAAGTTTATCTTATAAATTGACTGCACTTTCATAACTGTTAATGCACTTTTTGACTCCTAATTTGTAATTTTTGTGCTTAAAATAGTTCCTTATAGTGAGCTCATATTATTTGCAATTTGTTGGTAAAATTGTTGCAAATTGACATTAACTGCATTATAATTTTTCTAAGGACAATTGATACTGCAAATTGTTATTTTGTATTGTAGGAGAAAAGGGAGTCAAAAAGATCAGAAAGTCAATAGGACGTGAGCCCTTCAAGCACGTCGCGGCGCATCCAGAAGAAGACACGTCGCTTCGTATACTAATCCTCACGTCGCGGCGCATCAACACACGACAGCACGTCACGACGTCCATTAATTATTCCGCCGCGGTGAGCGATCCAGAAAGTGCACACTGCGACGTTGATTAATTATCTCGCCGCGACGAATGGTCGGGTATTCGGACTTAATTTGGAAAATCCTCTCATTATTTCACCCGATCCGTTACCATCCTTTAAAAACTTGTTGAATTAGGTCATAAGGCTCATCGAATATACAGACTACATACAGAGAAACATTCGGCAGACAGAGAGAAGAGGCAGAAGCAAAGAGAGAACAAAAGCACGCACGACCTTACCACCCAGGGTTCCCTTCGGGGTTCCCTGGGGACAATTTTTGTATAGGTTTTATCTTCCCTTCCCACCGCCAACTTCCACTATGGGTAGCTTGGATTCGTTACGAGTTGTAAAGTTTCCGGTTACAATGTGTGGTTAGGCATTCCTTTTCTCTTGAAGATGTAGTGAAGGCTGGAGTTTACCGAGCTTCAAAAAGGGAATACCTAAGTCTAGGATTTGTAACTTGTAGTGAAGCTACTTAATTATAGTTTAATCAATTGTTGGACATTTAATGTGTTGTTTGGATTAGTAGTTTACATTGTCACATTTAACTACACTGTTATGAACTTCTAAGTTAGGGTTTATTGCTTTGTAGTTAGATTTGATTAGAGTTTAATTAAGCGTTTAACAATGTAATGTGTTATGGATTTGTTTATGTAGAACTTTGAGCTTAAATATATGAAGTCTCATATATGTCCACTTG
>JAOQMR010000212.1:9648239-9674989 GCA_027563865.1 Erythroxylum pelleterianum | reverse complement strand
TGGACTTAAAGAGAGTCCTTTAAGGTTTATCATTTCAAACTTAGTGATTTCTAATCCCATCAAATTAGTTTTGAACTGTGATAGCCAAAGCTCATTTTCAAGAGGGTTTTATCACTTGTTTTAATCTTTTTATTTTCTATTCCAAAAATTCAAAAATATTTTTTACAATGCAATTTAGTGTAGTTAATTTAGTGTAGTTAATGTTTAAAAAAAAATCAAAACCCCCCTTTTCCTTATTAATTTCACTTACGTTTTATGACATTTAGGCTAGCTTAGGTCCATTTCATTAGGTTCCGATTAAGTGAGAAGACTCGAGGTTGCATCCTGTATTGCAATCCTTGTAATTAAATTATTTTTGATTCGGCTTCCAAGGGTTCATTTTTTGATCGAAACGACAGAGCCGCGATCACGTATCTATAGATCTAATTCCCAAAATTAAGTTGTTATCTTTGCATATCCAATAGGAGTTGTTTTTAGACAAGTATATTTTCAACAATTGAAAATACAAATTATTGTTCTGTCTTTAGGCAACATGTCTTTACATACTTCTATTAAAGAGGACAAGTATACTTCCATGAACCTTCTTGTATATATGATAAATTCATAATCATCTCCAAGACAAACTTTTTGAATTCATCATGAAAGTGAATATTTCAAGGTCTCGTAGCCTTTTAACCATACATTAAATATAGCAACAAAGGCACTAGTTCCAATTAGATGTATTATCATGAGATTTGAACTTATTCAAGTTTTATCTTACTCTTACTACTTATCTTGTGAACTATTCTCTTATAAGTATATATTGAAGCAAACAATTTGTTCAATAGGTTTGTAAGATTATATCCAACTATTTAGATATCTTATAAAATTATATTATGTAATTTAGTTCCAAAATTATTGGAATACATGTTTCAACTAAGCATCACATCCCAAAATTATTATTTTATAAGTCTTACATTTCAAATGAAATCTTACTACTTGATTTAATTGAAACTTTTGAAGATAAGTTATAGTACTAGGCTCAGCTATAAAAGAAATAAATATTACATCATACAGTATCTCATATTGCATTTTTTTCTTTACACAAATCTACTATTATGAAGTTTAGTTGTGGAGGTATTCATAGATAATTAAAAAAATTAGATCTCGCCGCATCGATTTCAAGGAAACAATTTAGCATTCTAAATGTTTAATTTCTACTTAGATTTAATGATTGGATCTCAAAGCCCTAAAAATTAATTCCAATTCACTAGCTTCTTATAGTAGTGCTGAAACCAGGTCGAATCATAATAAAACTAAAAATTAGTTTCTTAATTTCAATTGACAAAACAAAATGGAGGTTTATAATTAATTAACGAATAAACTAAAACTAACAAAGAATAAAAATAAATCATCTGAATATAAACAGTCAGAAATTTAATTTTAATTGAATTTGATTCACGAGAAATATCTCATTCAATTATAACTTTGATTATTGTTCTAAAAAGAATAAATTTTACAATTCAAACAGATAGTCGAAAAGTTAATAGGATAGCTATACTAAATTTCAATTATTAGGAAAAGATAACTTCGTCACCTAAATTTCGAGTTCATTTGTGACCACGTATAAGCTCCGGGCCATGAAAGGTCGTAATTACTGTGAGGACTTTTCCCACTAGTAATTCAAGCGTATTTGTTATACGTATAAAGTCAATAAAGAACTATATTATACCTTAAATATATATCAATTTTAATGTTAAACTATTTTTTAAATGATATTTCATTATAGTTTACTCCAATCTGTCTGATAAACTTTTTCCCTAAAAAATTTTTAGATACGATAAAAGAAAAAATTAGTTAGAATAAATTAGATTCATTATTTATTATTTGATCACAAAATTAGAAGAAGGTGTATTAGTTTGAGACACATCACAAAAGAGAAGATGTGTCTTCTGATGATTTATGAGAACTGGCGAATGGACACCTCCGCCAGCGTGACCTTTGCTGGATGCAGCTGACAACATTAATGACACGTTTCCGAATGCCTTTGTCCGTCTTGTCATGAATATATAGCACGTGATGTCAACAAAAACACAATGTTGTACCCTCATGCATCTAACACAATAATTGGACCAGTTGGTCAGGTCCGGTTCTGGAAGTGGATCAAATCACCCCACGTTTTTTTAATCTAATTGCACCTGCCGACAGTTAACTTAGGCTCGCTTATAAATTTTTCAGTTGATTGACATAAATTTGTTGTTTGATTATTTTAAAAAGTTACTGAATGTATTTAGTGACTAACCGGTTAGTTAGCTTATTTAAGTTAATGAATGTATTTAGTGATTAACTGATTAGTTAACTTATTTAACTCCAATAAGTTAAATTTAGAAAAGCTTTATAAGAAGAACGATTGAGCTAATAATTATAGGTAAAAAATTAATTATACCCTCTAATCTTAGCATGAACCATTGAGGGTCTAAAATAATTTAATGCTCGTCATCAAAAGGAATAACTGATAACTACCCTTCTAAACTTCCTCCTCTAGTGATTCCTATATATTTCTAATTAATTTATTGGAGTATTTATCGCTTTCTTATACTTGTATGATATGGTACTGTCATAATTTTTGAATTATGCTAATTACGCTATAGTGATATTATAGATAATTTAAACTAAAAATCATGCATAAATAAAAATCTAACATGTATTCTATAGTCATAACATTTTTTACAATGAAATGAATTTTTTAGTTACAAAATTGGGAGTATTGTTGTACTAATGAAATAAGTTTTCTGGTTACAAAAAATAAAAATATGCTACGGTGACAAAATTTTTAAATATGTTCTATGTTTTTTATTAAAGTTAAAAACTTAATTTTTATAAAATTAAATATCTAATTATGACCTTATCATTTTTTTAAGTCATGTCCTTATAAGTTATTTTACACTTAAACAACTAATTTTATCAAACATCTTTAATAAATAGCTAATGTTATTTGCTGGTCAAATCAATTGATATAATCAACTGTTAACTACCGCTAATAGAATCAGCTGACAGTTAATTTAATCCGCTGATTATCAAACTTGGTCTTAACTTACTTTAAAAAAAGTATACTACTTTATTTTAAAGTAAAAATTTTGACGAAATTACTTAAAAGTCATTAAATGCAACGTATTATTCTGACGCATATTTCACTAGATTCTCTCACTCGTCGTGAATGGCTAACCCACGAGAAAGAAAATGAAATTATAGACCGTGATAGTACCACAAATGGCCATGATTGTAGTAGTACTACGTTGTACCAAAGTGCACAGAAATAATTTATCAACCTGAAATTACGTAAAAAATCATGTGTGTTGGGAAATCGTACATTACCACGCATGATTGTACATTGTACCAAAGCCTACATGTTAAATAGCTACATGTTAAATAGCTAATGTTATTCGCTAGTCAAATCAGCTGATATAATTAACTGTTAGCTACTGCTAATAGAATCGAATAACAACTAATTCAATCTGCTGATTATCAAATAGGTTCTTAGACTTACTTAAAAACAAGTAAACTATTTAATTTTAAAGTAAAATTTTGACGAAATTACTTAAAAGTCATTAAATGCAACGTATTATTCTCACGCATATTTCACCAGATTCCTTTACTGGTTGTGAATGGCTAACCACGTGAAAGAAAATGAACTTATAGACCGAGATAGTGCCACGAATGGCCATGATTGTAGTACTATATTCTCCAAAGTCCACAGAAATAATTTATCAAACTGAAGTTACGTCAAAAATCATTAAATGTATGTTTGGAGATCGTACATTACCACGCCATGATTGTACATTGTACCAAAGTCTACAGAAATTATTGATCAACATGAAATTGATCTAATTCTCAAAATTAAGTTGTTATCTTTGCATATCCAATAGGGGTTGTTCTTAGACAAGTATATTTTCAACAATTGAAAATACAAACTATTGTTCTCTCTTTAAGCAACATATATTTACATACTTCTATTGAAGAGGGCAAGTATACTTCCATTAACCTTCTTGTATAAATGATAAATTCATAATCATCTCCAAAATAAACTTTTTGAATTCATCATGAAAGTGAATCTTTCAATATCTTGTAGCCTTTCATCTATACATTAAATATAGCAACAAAGGCACTAGTTCCAATTAGATGTATTATCATGAGATTTGAACTTATTCAAATTTTATCTTACCCTTACTACTTATCTTGTGAACTATTCTCCTATAAGTATATATTGAAGCAAACAATTTGTTCAATGGCTTTGTAAGATTATATCCAACCATTTCGATATCTTATAAAATTCTATTATCTAATTTAGTTCCAAAATTATTTGAATACATGTTTCAACTAAGCATCATATTCTATAATTATTATTTTAACTCTTTATAAGTCTTCCATTTCATATCTAATATGAAATCTTACTACTTGATTTAATTGAAACTTTTGAGGATAAGTTGTAGTACTAGGCTTAGCTATAAAAGAAATAAATATTACATCATATAGTATTTCATATTGCATTGTTCTCCTTACACAAATCTACTATTATGAAGTTTAGTTATGGAGATATTCACTAAAGAATCTCATTCCTTTTAGATTAGCAAAAAAATTAGACCTCACCGCATCGATCTCAACAAAGTGTTTTAGCATTCTAAATGTTTAATGTCTATTTAGATTTAATGATTGGATTCTCAAAGCCCTAAAAATTAATTCCAATTCACTAGCTTCTTATAGTAGTTATAGAACTAGGTCGAATCCCAATAAAACTAAAAATTAGTTTCTTAATTTCAATTGACAAAACAAAATGGAGGTTTATAATTAATTAACCAATAAACTAAAACTAACAAAGAATAAAAATAAATCATCTGAATATAAAGAGTGAGAGGTTTAATTTTAATTAAATCTGATTCAAGGGAAATATCTCATCCAATTATAACTTTGATCATTAGTCTAAAAAGAATAAATTTTACATTCAAATAGATAGTCCAAAACCTAATAGAATATCTATACTAAGTTTCAATCTTTCCTAAATTATTAGGAATAGATAGCCTTCTCTGCCTAAATTTTGAGTTCATTTATGGCCACATATAAGCTTCAGTCCATGAATGGTCGTAATTACTATGTGGACTTTCCCCACTAGTAATTCAAGTGTATTTGTTACACGTATAAAATTAATAAAGATCAATACTATAACTTAAATATATATCAATTTTAATGTTAATTTCTTTTTAAAAATGATATTTCATTATAGTTTACTCCAATTTGTCTGATAAACTTTTTCCCTAATTTTTTTATAGATAGGATAAAAGAAAAAGTTACATAATTGTTAGAATAAATTAGATTCATTATTTATTATTCGATCACAAAATTAGAATATTCGAAGAAAAAGTTACATAGTGATTATCGATGATATTTAGTATATTCGAAGAATAGAGAAGATCATGCCAAGCATCTGAGAGTGATTTTGCAGATTATGAGGGAGAAACAGTTGTATGCCAAATTCAGTAAGTGTGAATTTTGGCTGGATCAAGTAGTATTTTTGGAACATATAGTGACTAGACAAGACATACAAGTGGATTCAAAGAAGATAGAGGTAGTGATGAATTGGGAAGCTCCGAGAAATATATCAGAAATTTGAAGCTTCCTAGGATTGGCGGGATATTACCGAAGTTTTGTCGAGGGATTTTCTTTGATCTCAACCCCTCTGACAAAACTTTTGAGGAAGAATCTAGTATTCAGATGGGATGAGAAATGTCAGAAGAGCTTTGAGAAGCTGAAGTATCGGTTGACTGTGGCACCAGTGTTAACTATCCTATAGGGAACCGGAGGATATATGGTATACAGTGATGCTTTGCATCAAAGATTAGGATGTGTGTTAATGCAGTATGAGGTGATAGCCTATGCATCGAGACAACTGAGGTCTCACGAGATCAACTATTTGGTACATGATTCAGAGCTTGCTGTAGTTGTTTTTGCTCTAAAGATATAGAGACACTATTTATATGGAGAGACATTCAAGATTTATACCGATCATAAGAGTTTCAGATATCTACTGAGTCAGAAGGAGTTGAACATGAGACAAAGAAGATGGATAGAGTTATTAAAGGATTATGACAGCAGGATTGAGTATCATCCGGGGAAAGCTAATGTAGTGGCTGATGCTTTGAGTAGAAAGTCTAATACTAATATAGCTCATATTCAATTATCGAGGTTACAAACTTGATTCATTTGAGAGCTCTGAATGTGGAGTTGAATCTGGAGCAAGATGAGACATTGATCGCTACATTGAAGTTAAGGTCAAAGTTACATGATAGAATTAGAAGAGTACAGAGTGAAGATCCTAATATGATGAAACTGATTGAGAAAGCTAGGATGAATCCAGATTTTGAGTTTGAGTTAAGGGATAAGACATTGTGGTTGAAATAGAGGCTCTGTGTGCCTAATGTGGATGATTTGAGGAAGGAAATTCTTGAGGAAGCTCATGTGGCCGCTTATGCTATACATACTGGTACCACCAAGATGTATAATATGCCAAAGTAGCATTTTTGGTAACCTAGAATGTAGCATGCTAATACTCCCGGAAGGATATGTGGATGCCACACAAGACGATAAAAACAAACCAAAACATTTCACAGAAGCATAGCATTTAAAAAAATAAATATTTCCAAAACATACGAAACATTTCACACATGTTTTTTCAGAATCTCAAACAAACATACAATACATATCATAATTTCAGAAACCAGCCTGAATTAAGGTTATTACATCAAACAAAAATTCAAGGTTATGTACAAGCCCAAAACAAACTCAACAAAATCCATTTCTAAGCAATACAAAACTCAGACTCCTTTGGCTAATGTGGTTGACTTATCCCATTCCTTAAGTCCTTCTCTCTGAACCTACGTGGGACAAATCCACCGTGTTAAGCATATAGCTTAGTGAGTAATAACTAATCTATACAGAAGCTGACAAATCATCACATTGAATCATGTAACAGCATCAACATGCATTCAAAGATTTCTTTAATAGTAAATCAGGTAGAAAGCATTTCAGAACAGAGTTTTATAAATAACGGAACTGCAAAACACAAGAGGGTATAAACCCTTCAGAATCAGAACATAATTTAATTTATGTCAAAATCGAACAGATATCAAAGTACGAAATCAGATGACTACTAAATCTATATACAGAAGCGGGTAACGAGACTTATACAAAAGAGACCGAAGTCTTGACACCAAAGTATCACATGAAAGTGATTCTCACGTACATTGCATTTATAATTGATATATGTATATTTGTATGAATGAAATGTTCAATATGATTGTTCTGAAAGTGATATGTGATGCATTATGAAAAAATGCAAAGATGTGAATTATATGTTACATGTGTGATGTTTTGCATCAATTGAGTGAACCATCGATGATGGTTACCTCATTAAGTTCGCAAAACTTATCAAAATTACAACGTTGATTTTTTTGGACCGAGAGAGGACATTAGCTACTGAGAGATGCTACAAGAAGCATAGTTTTGTACTTTGGGAGAAGAAATGGCTCAAAGATCAGTTAGCTGAGATTAGAAGATTAGATAGATTTTTGTGCAATTGCCTTTTTTATGTAGTATATTTTGTATTAGGATATGATGATGTACATATATGGATGTTTGAAAGCTTCAATGTATATACGTTCAGATTTATGAAATGAAATGCGGAAATTTGGATATTTAAAAAAATATGCCTTCTTGATGATGTCTTATAAGAGAATAAAGAACAATAATGCCATGTTTAAGTGAATGTTATGAATGCTCTAGCATGCTATTATCATGGGTTATGTAGTAAAATGTCCTTAGGGTGTCCCGGTACGTACCCTGTGGTAATGGGGTGCTACATTGGTGGTATCAGAGCATGGTTTGGCATATGTAGGGACATATAGGAATGTTAAGCATGAAATATTGTGAGCAATATGGATAATGATTAAATTTATTGTTTATTGTAGGTTATCCATTATAGGTGATCAAGTGGGGCAGTCAGCTAACCTAGGATTTGTAGGAGCCAGTAGAGAGTCTTCGATACCTCAACCTGAGGACATGCCTCCAAGAGTTCCTGAAAGAAGGGAGAGGAGGTATGATAGGTTGTGGAAGCAGGGGTTGTGGACTTTTACGAAAGTACAAACCCTACGGAGGCCAAGGGATGGCTAAAAAGGATAGAGAGGTTTTTTGATCAGATAGACTGCAAGCTGGATGAGAAGTTTGACTTTGCAATGTCCTTATTGTAAGGCCCAGCTTACTAATGGTGGAAGACGATTCCAAGTAGTACCACTAGGCCTTTCAACCTAAAGTGGAAAGACTTTCTAAGGGTCTTTAAGGAGAATTAAATGCCCAAGAACTACTTGGATGGGAAGATGAAAGAGTTTTTAAATCTGAAGCAGGCTGAATGTTAGTGGCAAAATATAAGATCTGGTTTAATGAGTTGATGGGTACGCTACTGCTTTGATTCCTACCAAGACAAGTGTAGGAGATTTGAAGATGGGCTGAACATGGAGATCAGGACAAGACTAACAATCTCTAACTTGAGCAGTTTCACTGAGTTGAGAGCTGCCTCGATCAGAATTAAGCAGCTACTACGAGAGGGATAAGTAGAGTCTGGGCAAGGATCTAGAATGAAGAGGTCCAGTGAGATTCATAGTAGTTTTGGCAAAAGATTCAGTAAGCATCAGAACCGAGCTTTCAAGTCACCAGTTAGATCAAGATAGTCGGGATTCAAACAGAGGGGTGACTTTGTACAGTCTAGCAGTGGAAGAGGTACGATGCAGAGTCAATTACCACCATGTGAACACTGTGAGAAGAAGCACGGTGGTGAGTGTTGTACTTTATCAGGAGCATGTTTTCGATGCGGCTCTCTAGAGCACAGAATTAGAGATTGTCCTGTTGTTGCTGGAGCTCAGTCTGGTATAAGAAGGGGATCTGTAAGTGAAGCTACAGTCTAGCAGAGCCGAGATAGTGGGTCTGGACAGAGAAGCCGTTGTAGAGGTAGATTGAGCTCTAGTAGTCCTTCTATCAGGACTGAGGTATGGAGTAGCTGACTGCAGTCTCAGGGTCGAGTCTATGCTATGTTTTGAATGATTTTGTAAATGTGAGTTTGACTATTGGATTCTGGACACCGAAGGTCCGAGATTTATGATGCATGAATTTCATATTGAAGTGCAGCTTGTATATGAATGAAAAGAAATAAATGTTTTCTCAACAATTTTTATTGAATACCAGACCAAGGTTTGATGATAAATGTGTTCTGAATGTGAATGTGAAAGCATGGGATTGATTGAGAATATGTTAATGTGAAGCATTCCTATACATGAATGCATGAAAGATAAAGGTAGTTGTGACCAGAGTCGCCAGTATAAAGAGTTTAAATCCCAGACTGTGATCAGAGCCTCAGGCTCAGTTGTGAATGTACCCGGTATCCACTAAGGGATAAGGGACATTATCTAATACAGCTCAGTATCCACGAGGGATATGGGCTAGTAAAAAGGCACTCGGTTATAACGACAATAATAAATGGAAGTGAGTCTCATGTGCATGTGATGCTTTATGCAATGAAATGTTAGGTATGATTGTTCTGAAAGTGATATGTGATGCTTTATGAAAAAACACAAAGATGTGAATTATATTTTACATGTGTGATGTTTTACATGAATTGAGTGAACCATCGATGATGGTTACCTCATTAAGTTCGCAAAACTCATCAAAATTGCAACATTATTTTTTCAGGACTAAGAGAGGACATTAACTACTAAGAGACGCTACAAGAAGCATAGTCTTGTACTTTTGGGAGAAGAAATGGCTCAAAGGTCAGTCAGCTGAGATCGGAAGATTAGATATATTTTTGTGTAATTTCCTCTTTCATGTAGTATATTTTGTATTAGGATATGATGATGCACATGTATGGATGTTTGAAAGCTTCAATGCATATACGTTCGGATTTATGAAATGAAATGAGGAAATTTGGATTTTAAAAATATTATGCCTTCTTGATGATGTCTTATAAGAGAATAAGGAATGATGATGCCATGTTTAAGCGAATGTTGTGAATGCTCTAGCGTGCCATTATCATAGGTTATATACTGGAATGTTCTCAGGGTGTTCCGGCACGTGCCCATGGTAATGGGGCGCTACATTAGACCTTCCATTTTTGTGTGCTAATGGCTTTAATTTTTTTAAGGAGTTGTAGTTGAATGATTGAGTTGTCTTAGTTTTGTTTTTATTTAGGTAGATAGTCTTCTTTTTTGAGGTGATTGTTATTGTTATCAGTAGTTTAGTTTTCAAATAATTGACTTGATTCCAAAGTGGTGATGTATAGACACTTGATTCCAAAGTGGTGATGCATAGACATTCTTTGCGGACTGAATGCAAGTTTTGTGGTTTGTTACATATGATGAATTTTTGTTATTATGAGGTTGTTTATGTGTTCTATTTGCAAATCATATGAATGACTTTTCTGGAAAAAAATTGGGTTTGTTTGTATGTTTTCAGAAAGGGAATTGATTACTAGAGTCAATTATTAAAGTATGAAAGAGAATTGGTAGGTAATAAACAAAGAAAACATTTTCTTGAAGGAGTTTCGATATTCTTATTCCACACCTCATGTTACATCTCAATCAATAAGAATTTTTCTACTCATTATAGTTGTCTTATGATCTTCTTAGATTTGCATATCTCATGCTACTGTATTGACCTTTTGTTTTAATTCTTGCAATGGTTAAGAGAGAAGGCTATAGGAGGCATGTCTTCAATATGTAGGAAGTCATCCATTAGAAGTTCTCTTCCTACCTGAGCTTAGCATCGACTTCAGAAATTAACTAAACTTAATGGAGATCAGTTTATTTAAATTGTTAGGTGGTACTAGCAATGACGTGCATATTTTAACTCCAAAAATCAATTAAGAAATTTTGATCATTAATTGTATATTATCAAGTAGTGTCGTAGTAATGAACATCGAGGGACTTGGTTTGTGAGATAGCTAGAACATGGGTTTCTAAATCGTGGTCATCCAACCTCAATAATGAGCTTGCAGGTAAGTTTGAAATCACTTCGTATATATTAGTGTATTTAGTTTATGAAAAGAGAAATTTTAATTTCTGTTTATTCTTTTGAGGATTTGTTATGGTAAAACAATATGTGATATACATGGTTAGTTTATCTTTGTGCACTAATGCATGGACAATTTAATTATTGGTATATAGCTTTATATGATGGCTTTTATGTTGTAGATAGAATCCACCTTTAGTTTTTAAATTAGTACTTGTTTGTTTTTATGACTTTCCCTATGATAAACATAATCAACCAAAAATCTGCTACCTATGTACAATCTGTATAGTGCTAATCATTTTATATCCTCATGAAACTAATAGGTGTTGGTATTGATATTTTATCACATTTGCCTTGTAGCCATTTCTTTGTGGTTTGTGCCTAGTAGGCTTCTTATTAATGTTCACACTATAGCTTATGCAAAGCAACATTAAAGTTGATTTTGAAACTTTATTTGATGAAAATTAATCCTAGAAATGTTTGAGTGATCTTTAACGACTAGTTCTAACTTCTGTCAAAATGCCTTGACACTCTACTTTTAATATATATGTTCTGTAAGTATCAGCTTAAATTCATTGGTTCTAGCTAAGTTGAATTCATGACTAGGAGGAAAGGGCACGAAAGTGTTGTGCAGTTAATTAATGCTACCATAAGCAGTTTCAATCTTGTGAAGGTATGTTCTTTAATATTCCTTGGTGATTCTTTGTATATTTCCTTCTAATGCCTCTGTCATCTTTGTACCAAAGCATTTTTCTCATATCCTTTATTCCAAATTCTAAAGATGAGTCTTTGCCTTTTTTTTTTGGTCATTCTTTGAAGGTTTTTGTTGATATTAAACTCAGAGAAGTGGTTCTTAATTTATGCATATGCTGGTTGCTATTACGTTAACTGTACCATAATTACAATAATGAGCTCTGTGATTTAATAGAGTTGACTCGTGATAGACCAAGCAACGTATGATTTATTGAGTTCATGCCTATCGATGGAGGTATCTAGAATTTTGGGAAGCTTTTTCCTTTCTCAGAAAGGTGGGATGGAGTACTAAGTTAGAAGTCTGCCTGGTGATCTTATGTACAGGTTCCTAAATGCTTTCTCCTAACTGTTGTGTTATCGATTTAACAAAACAAGACAATTTAAAGAGCATAAGAGGATGCAAGATCATCCAACAAAGAAAACTAAGAACTTTATGATGGATAGACATCTTGTACTGTTTCTTTATCATATCAATGACATAGCATTTTTGTGCGGGTTGCAACAAATTATAGATATAGTTTCATTAGCCATTTTAGTTAATCTATGTCCATGTTTTCATTGGTAGAAGATCACTCGTTGCCTTTGACACCTATAGTTTTGAGCCTTACAACTATTGCATATTTGTTATTTGGCTAAGAAATATCTTTTAAACTTCAGGTCAAAAGGAAGAAAGCTTCATATGCTTGAATTTTTGAGATAGAAAAAACGACAAATAGACCAATAATATATATTGGTGGCTGAGGATTGGCATGTATTTACATTTTTAGGTGTTATTATATGCATAACATTAACATTATAATGAAACCTTTTGTTTTACATACTTAAATTTATCAATGGCTGACTCTTTTGCCTATGGTTATAATGCATTGTTATATTAAGATCAAAAACAAAAGGAGAGACAGTTGCATCAATATGTTTCACTTTAATCACCATCATGATCCCTAACAAGTTAGGAGCATGTCCACTTATCTCAACATTTGCTTATGAACATGCTCAAATCCACCTTTGACTTTAATTGCTGGTTTTTTGTTGAAATGATGACAATGGAGTAATACTAAGTAGGCGATCCTTCATGGTGAACTCATAATTTCCAGCTTTGAATTGATATTATATTACTACTTGAGTTTCTTTTATGGTCCACTCCCTTTTCTATCTTTCCTTTATTTGTTACATGGAAGATAGTGAATGGTGATATGGCAATTGATGTATTGCCATAATTATATGGCGGGTGTATCCTTTCTAACTAGTATTGGAGGAAAAGAAACTTGGGATATAATAATCTGATTCGTTTTCCATTTTCATGACATAAGTTACTTCATTAATATGGTCACTTGAGTTTTCAGTCCCCATGTTGTTGGATAAAGAACTGTGAAGATTACTCATAATTGCGATGTGCGTTGGCATTTCTTCGGTTGCTCTTTCTATTTTTGGTGTGTTTTAGTTGTCAAAAGGAATCAAGCCTTTTACATTTGGTGGTATCAAATTATCTTCAAGGTATGATTCACGTCTAGATAATGGATTTTTTTGGTGGAGTAGCGCAAGTGTTCTTTTATGAATAAGCTTGAGGTTCTTGAGATAGGCTTAGATCCTCTGTATCAATTAGTCTGTTCCAACTCTGTGGAGCTTGTTAGGAATAGGATGTTGATGTTGATGCTACTAGCCAAGCCTACATTGCTACCATTATCCATTGCTCATGAACGTAGTTATATTCCATATATTTTAATCTAATTTTAGTTAAACTACCAAACTAAAATAAATTTTTTAACAACCCTATGTTGTATAGTATAGTACTTTATTGAGATGGGTTGAGTTTTTCATCTAAAATTTATAAGGTGTTAAGTGACATCTCTTCTATATCACATTCAAACTTGATTTTCATACAATAACACTTAATTGATTGTGATGAAAAAAGGAAGTAACTTTTATTTTAATTCTTTAAAAGAAATAGATTGTTCCAGTGCTCATGAGTGACAATTCGGATCCTTTGTTTCAATAAATCTGCTCTAACTATGTTCTGCCACAATACGATGTAATGTATAACGGGACCTTAGTTATGTATCCCGGATCGAATGTAAAAGGGAAATAAATGAAGAAATGTAGAAAATACCTGATTTCGGTTATATAACTTCAAAAGACCTTTCTGAGGTTGTAACGAGGTCGAATCCATTGCTGCCTTCACGGGAACTACACACTACAATGCGGTAAAGCCTTTTGACAGTTTTCTCAAAACGTAAGCTCTTTTAATGGATCAGAGAATCCTCATGCTTACGAATGATAGGAGCAAATACAGGAGACCTTAACCTTTATATATAGCATCCATATCTGGCTTCGCCATCACAAGTTTGATATAAGTTTAGTCCACACTACTCAGGATCCATTTTTCGCCCGAACTTCGACCCATTGGTTTAGATCATATAGTTGGTCACTTTATTATCTTTATCCGGATCAAATTATGTAACTTAACTGATAAGTTATTAAAAACTAAAAAATGCAATTAAGTGTTGTCCAACTCTATGGGAAATGTCAAAAATATCCAACATTCTCCCCTTAGACAATACTTAATTCTGATATTGACTCAAGTTTTAAAATAGTTTAAAAATTCGGTTAAGTCATGCTACTGTTAACCAAGTTTAAAAACAAAATATTTGATCCAAAGATAATGATAATCCATCATTCTGTCCTGCTAGGCTTTCGAAACTAAAAAGTATCAAATACATGTGTCATGTGTGACATAGATCCAATACAATCACGCATATCTAATACCTCGCTAACATGAATGAGAAAATGGAGTGTGGCAAACTAAGATGATACCTATATGATCTAAACTATATCATCTTCGTTTGTAGGTCTCGATTTCTCCAACTTTATGCTAAACCGCATATGCTAAACTGTGTTAGATAAATCCTATTTTCTCTCATTGAATGCTAAACAACATTATATAAAATTTGTTTCCTCTCACCAAATGCCAAATTGCATTAGAGAAAACCTTTATGCTCCCTTACTAAATGCTAAACTACATTAGAGAACCTTTATAGGTTAAAACTTATATCCCCTCATACCATGTCTAAATTCATAGTTGTCCATATAAAATTGTATACGTCTAAAGGACATAGGCTCAAGGTCAATCTGTATATATGCCCAATAACCTTTAAATGCTTAAGATTGACACAAATATTAAATCTTTCATACGTATTGGGACAATGTATGATAAAACGTATTACTAAGGATAAATAATGATTATCTTTATTGATAAATCATCGTACTGTCATAATACATCAAAATTGTGCAAATATACAAATATACATGGAGCAAACATAATGATCCCCTAACTAACAGTATCTAGAGACTTCAAAACACCTATATTATATACTTGTCTCTTAAACATAAGTAAGTGAAGTCTTTTAGTTAAAGGATTGACTTACATTTTCTCAGTCATTAAATGCTCCAAACCTTAATGTCACCTTTTCGTATCAACTCCTTTATGGTCAAATATTTGACCTTCAAATGTTAAGACCCTGTGATATTCTTTGTTGTTACTAAACAATATAGTAGTAAGATTATCACAATACAACCAAATGGGTCTAGCCATTGAATCATCCAGAGACAACTCTGAAATCAAGTTTTTGAGCCAAATCGCCTGTGAAGTAGCCTTATAGCATGCACTCTACATGCATGGCCAAGGAAGTCACCCGTGTCTACTTGACACTCTTCCACAACATTGTACCATCTGCAAATATAAAAATGTAACCTTAAGTGAACTATCAATCATCTTAAATTTAAATATGAATTCTCTACGAGATTTAGACTGTTGACTTTTCTATATGTCAACATATAATCCTTGATTCCCTTTAAGTTTCTCAACACTCGCTTGACCGCATTCTAATAGTCTACACTTAGGTTAACCAAATATTGACCAAACAGTATAACAGTAAATGCAATGTCCCGCCTAGTACTTACCCGAGCATACATCAGGCTACCATCTACACTAGAATATGGAACATTCCTTATAGCCACTCTCTTTACTTTATTATTTGGACATTATGCCAAAGATAATCTCTCACTATGAGAGATTGGTGCTACTACAGGTTTACAATCATCCATACTAAACCTTTGTAACACATACTCAATGTATGCGCTTTATGAGAAGCCCAATAAGTGTTGAGATCTATCCCAGTAAATCTGAATACTTGGGACAAAAGATGCTTCACCAAGATCCTTCAAGTCAAAATGCTTGGCCAAAAGTTACTTAACCTTATGCAACATGGTCAAGTTATTCAATGTGAGCAATATATCATCCGTGTGCAATAATAGAAAGATAACTTTGCTCCCCTGACCTTGTGATACAAGCATCTTTTAACTTTATTTTCTACAAAGATAAAAGAGGTCACAACCTTATCAAATGTAAGGTATCACTTTTGGGAGGTTTGATGTAAACCATATATTGATTTGCTTAACATGCAAACCATGTCAGATCAATTTAGATTTTGAAATCTTTCAAGTTGTACCATATAGATTGCTTTGTAAAAGTCTTTAGTTAAGAAAACGATTTTGACAGCCTTCTGATGTAACTCTATATCATCATGAGCTACAATTACCATAATCACACAAAATATATCCTACGATGACATAGGAGAAAAGGTAACATTAAAGTCAACCGAAAAGGTAACATTAAAGTCAACCTTTCTTCCTAAGTGAACCATCAGGCAACTGAGGGAGCCTATAAACTGCTGAACTTTATTCCAACTGACAGGTTTTCAGTTCCCCTACAAATCAACTAGCTCCCTGATCTTACTATACTTCATGGCTTGCATCTCATCAGTCATTGCATCCCACCATAAATCTGCATTGGGTCCAGAAATAGCTTCTATAAAAGTAACTAGATTCATAACATGTCTAACATCATAGTCTTGTTCACCAAATATACTATATAATCAGATGGGACAGCAGGTTGTCTCACTCTAGTGGATCTATGCAACTGCATTAGATCTTGTATCTCTAGGAACCACTATATGTACAAGTATGAGTTCCTGTTCTTGTACAGGCACAATACTAAGACCTAAATCCACCGGATCTAACTGTATGAGTTACAGGTACTAATAACTATAGTATCCACTCTGCTATCATCCGAAGAGTCAAAGGGCCCACCATCATCATAGACATTATATTCCAGAAACTTAGCTATTTGTGATTCCACTATTTCGGTCCCTCTTTTTACATTAAAACTCATAGACATTAGAGTCGTTGAGATATCTTACTAAATAGTAATGACTAGAACGAGCATGCAATTTTACCTAAACAGGGCAGCTCCATACACAAATGTGTGTAAGGCTAGGTTTCCACTCTTCTAAATAATCAGGAAGATTAGTTCTGTTCTGCATTGACTTCTTCAAGTCCTGTAGGGTGTTGTTATGCCTTTCGGTAACACACCATTTTTCTCAGGACTACCTGGCGTAGTAAACGAAGTTACTATTCCAACCGATTCCATATATCTAACAAATGAAACTTTTAAAGTCCTAAAACACCATATTTGCCATGATATTTTCCTCCACGGTCAGATCTAAAACTCTTGATGGATTTTCCCAATTGGCTTTCAACCTTCAATCTTTAAGCAAGAACACATAAATTGTAATGGGAATAATCATCAAAAAATGTTAGAATACATTTAAAATTGAACAATGCAATTGTATAAGGTCTTTTAATATCCATACGCATCAGACCTTACAAGCCAAAAACACGAGTAGACCTCTTTATCCTTATTTTAGTTAACTTACCCCTGTAACTGTCAACAAATGTTTCTAGATCATCATATTCTAGAATTGAGAGAATGCTTTCCTCAATCAATCTCTCAACCCTAGCTTTGGAAATGTGGCTTAACCTTTTTGCCACAACATGTATGACTAATCCTTTATCAAGGTCGTCTTTCTTGACTTGTCTGGCAAGGTACGAAGAAACATATATCTAATTTGGGATAAGATACATTTTATACAAAACATATGACAAGAAAGTTGTACTATTATGTTTTGCATTAAACAACAACTATACAACATAAGCATTAAATACAAAACGTTAACCTTCTTTGTCCAAAATTGATATAAAGGTCATATATAAAATGTGTCATGTAAAAACCAAAATGAACCTTGCAGCAAGGTGTAGTACATACATATCCTATAGTTATTACATTAGCTTCTTTATTACTGACAACCATCAGTTTCTCCCTCCCTTTATTTGGCTCTATCCGAGATATAAACCTTTGCATTATGGAAGCACCTTGATTAGATGCTCCACTATTTAGTCACTAAGAACTTAATGCGACTATATTCATAAATTGATAAGCCAAGGAATTACTTGATAGTCTCAACCTTTCTTTCTAGACCTCATACTGCTGGCTTCTTTATATCCGCAGGACCTTTACCAAAATTGGATTAACCAACATCTGCATGTGGAGAAGATTTAGTCTTTCTATCTTTGAACTTAGTGGGATTCATCTTTTCCTTACCTTTATCTGCTTTGAGGGTTGTAGGAGTAATAAGTTTGAGTTTCTCCTCCTCTACAACGTAGTGGGCAATCAAAGCATTGAAGTCCCATTCCTCATTAGCAAATAATATGTCATCACCAGATTACTAAACTTTAGATGGAGTGTATTCAGAGTCTGGTGAACTATAAAGACATTAGGAAGAGGAATATTCAACATCTTCAATCTTTTATGAAGATGGATCATTATTGATATGTACTCCATTACTCCCCCTTCTCCAGTATACCTCTTGGAAAATAATTCTTGCATCAAGGCATTCATCTCAACATTAGGTGAGACTATGTACCTCTGGGAGATATGACTAAGAAACTCCTTCACTATATCTGTGTCCAGAAGTCCACTAAGCAGATGATTAGGTATAGATTTTTTAATGGTCATGCAATATAATCGGTTGGATCTATCCCAAGCTGCATAAGCTACTTTATGAGCTCTCGAGCTCATAGATGTAGGTGGAGATTACCTATCTGTCCATATGGCCATATCAGTTTCAACTATCTTTATAACATTAAATACATCATCTATCCACTTCTTTGAATTGAAACTAATCACGGTTTCAATGGTGACACTGATATTGTTGATAAAAAAAGTGACTACAAAAGGACAATGTTTAGATCAACACAAATATAGGACAATAATGATACTCACAGCTATTAAATAATATCTGTACCGAGAATCCAATCAGTCATATTATTAAACACTTTTAGGCTGAATACATAATATATGAAATTAGAACTTCATATAAAAGTAATCAAAGTACTAACCATCAACTCTCATGACACAACCACCTTTAGGCCAATAGATCACTTGATCAACAACTTTCCTCCATCTATTGCCTTTATGCACATCTCAAATTTTTATGTAATGCCAACACCTTTAGGCAGAATAACCAAACATAAAACATCCCCCAATATGCAAGCAAAATAATTCAAAATACTGACTTGAAAGGACACTTTGGCAACTACATCCTCATTAGCACTCAAAAGGTCCACAAACATAAGGGATACATCTTTATGTTATCTTCACATTCTTTATGGGCATAAGGTATGTCACAATGTAACATCAATAAATGCAAAACCCGGAAGCACAGTCTAATTGTCACGCACTCGTGCTGAATACATTCTCTGAAAACTTTATTTGAGACTTTCATAGAGAAAAAATCTCTTTTATGTCAATTTCATATAATAATAAGAAAGAAAAAACCGAGAAACAAAACTTTATTCTCCAAGGACCTTATGGACAAAAGCTGAAAAATCATTATTTTTAACTACCTGATCACGTCACCGCTCTGATACCATGTGTAACATATAACGGGGCCTTAGTTACGTATCCAGATTGAATGTGAAAGGGCAATAAATGAAAAAATGCATAAAATACCTGATTTTGGTTCCATAACTTCAAACGAGCTTTTTGAGACTGTAACGAGCGTGAATCTACCGCCACCTTCACGAGAATTGCTCACTGGGACGTCATAAAGCCTTTCTACAGTTTTCTTAAAATGTAAGCTCTCTTAACAGGTCAGAGAATCCTTATGCTTAAGAATGATATGAGCAACTATAGAAGACCTTAACCTTTATATATAGCATCCATATTGGGCTTCCCAATCACAGGCTCAATATAGGTTCAGTCCACACTAATTGAGATCCATTTCTTACCCGACTTTTAACCCATTGATTTAGATCATTTATTGGGCTACTTTATTATCTTTATCCAGATCAAATTATGTAACCTAAATGATAAGTTATTGAAAAGCTAAAAATGCAATTAAATGTTGTCCAACTTTACAGAAAATGTTAAAAATATCCAACATACGATGTCGTTTTGATAAAACCTAATTATTTTATGTATCAATCGACTCTCTTCTAGCTTCAGTGAGAGGATTGCCTTTTCCTTTTCCTTTCTTTTTTGTTTCTAGTTTACCAACATGCAGGAACGCCAAATTAAGAAACCAAACGGTTTTTTTTAAGAATTTGTTTAACATTATTTATTAGATATTTGTTTAAGTTTAATACTAAAAGATTCATTTTTGCTTCTTAATTAAATTATGAATTCTACATTTAGTGTTTCTCTATATCACAAAGGTGAAGTATCCATTTTCAATTTTTTCATTTGCTTTTTTGGGTTCTTGCTTTAGGATCAAACCTGATAATTCTACAGCGGGTGTATCTTTACCTTGTCATCAGTTAAATTTTGAAGATCGTAATGAAGTTGGCAGGAGTGAAGGTGAAGATGAGCTTATAGCTGTCATAAGTTTAAACTGTAATTAGGATTTGCAAGCTATCCACTTATTTTTATCCAAAGAATTAACACTAAAAATTGGAAAGAAGTTTGAGACAGAAGAGGATGCTTACCAATTCTATTTGGCATATGCTAAAGAAGTCATATTTGGGATAAGGAGAAGTAAAAACCACAAAGATAAATCCAGAAACTTCATTGACAAAATGTTCTGTTATAGTGCTGAAGGTAAACGAGGAAAAGACAAATGAGATATATATGTGAGAGCAACACGCCCTGAAATAAGGTTTGGTTGTGAAGCTAAAATGAGAGTCAGCCGTTAAAAAAGTGGAAAAATATGTGTTGTTCAATTTATTAAGGAGTATAATCACTACCTCTCGAGTCCAAACAACACGCACTTATATAAATCTCACCAAAAGATAAGTTTATTTGCAACAATGCAAATTGAAAAGGCAAATGACATAGGAATCCCACCAAAGGCATCTCATGATGTCATGGTTAGGCAAATAGGTGGTCAAGAGAATTTAGGTTTTATACTAGATGACTACAAAAATTACTTACAATTTTAAAAAACAGGTGCGAAAAGAAGGGATATAAGAGATGCTCTAAAATACTTACATAAAATGTAATTTGATGATCCGAAATTTTTTTATGTTATCTAAGTTGATGAAGATGATTTAATAACTAAAATTTTCTGGTCAGATGCAAAAATGAGAGCATATTACTCAAATTTTAGTGATGTGGTTTGCTTTGAAACAATGAAGGTGTAAATCATCATAAGCAGACTACACTATTTAGTGTTGCATTGTTATATGATGAGACATCCCTTATGTTTGAATGATTATTTGATACTTTTGCGAAAGCTTTGTATGCTAAAAGACCTAAAACTATTCTTACAAACCAAGATGCAGCAATGGCAAAGGCTCTAGTACTAAGATGGCCCGAAACTGATCATCGCTTATGTATTTGGCTCATTTATAAAAATCCACCCATCCATTTAACTGGTGTTTCTATAAATTCAAATATTTTACTAAAGATTTTAGCTCATACATATATGATTTTGAAGAAGAGGATACATGGAATGAGATGTTGCACAAATACAAACTTGAAGACAATGATTGGTTAAGTTGATTTGTGGATCTTTATCGACGAGGTACATATTTTGTTTCCTATTGAACATTGGCAATTTCTTTCTTTTACTCTCATTATTATGTATTTTTTATACTTATTGTTATATTTTTTCTATAAACGACAAATCTTTATGTTAAAAATAATTTTTGCGAAAGTGTAAAATACTTAATTCTTGAGATTATCATGAAACATCTAACAATGGTATGAAAAAAAAACGAACATCGAACAGCGAACTTCTATTTTTTTGGGGATGACACTGTGGGGGAAAATATTAGCAAAAGCAAAAATATAAATGAAGTTGTAATGTAAATGAAGCTGTGAGGAACTTATAGTGGATTAGGAAAAAAAACTAGGTTGTATATAAATGGGTCTTCATAGGTTACAATCTTGAAAGTAGCATTCTTGAAAACAAATCAACACTAGTCAGTTTTGAGAATAAATCACATTCTACAAGTATAATCGCCACCAAGGATCTTTAGATTCATGAGCTAAACAATTATAATACAAATATTGGCTTTAACTTCAAGTTTCCTTGAATATGCGCCAAAGAGAGGAAAGGGAAGCAAGAAGTTGAAACAATCGTATCTCCATTGCTAGCAGAAAATGTAGGACTTGGAGTCGAGCTAGTCTGAGCATCCAAAGCTGTAAGAAGGCTCAAATTCTCTGAGGAAGATAATTTGGCAGCATTTTTCATCATTATCATGACAAGTTCATTCTTAAGCTTGTCAACCCGAGATTGCACTATCTCAATTTTCCAAAGGACTGTGTTTAAGGAGTTACTACTGCCATCACCAAACTCGAAAATGAATTGTCCATCATCAAAACCACATGTCATTGCACTTAGTATGTTGAATCGTAGTTACTGCTCAAAGACCATAGTGAGTACGTCAGTAATTGTAAAAGCTAAGTAGAAATTTTCGAGCTTAAATGTATGTAAGAAATGAAATGAGGATAAAGACCAGAATAAGCTATTAAAAGTAAATTTAGGCAGCTACTTTTGCTTTTGTTTTGTTTAGTCATGCGGGTATTAAGAGGCTATACAAATAAAAATCAACAAATTCTACAGGCATACAACCAAAAACTATGGTTCTAAATTGAAATCTGTTACAAAAACAAACCATTTTAGTAGATGATAGATAATTTTGAAAAGGTAACACAAGTCTAATGATATTTCATTAGCATAATCACTAAATTATCTTATGACAATAACATCTATTACCAATTTATTTGTTGTACTTACATTTCTATAAAATCAACTAAAACTAAGTATTGTATCATCTAGACAACAATTTTATCTTTTGAAGTTTATGGTATTACATATATCTTAAAGTATAGTTTAAACACTGAAGCATTTTCATATGAATGAACATTTGGCTTGATTAACAATTAATGCTACATTGGACATTTCGAAAATCAAAATAATATTATTATAAGTATACTTTGATTAGAATTTACTTCTAAAGTTAATATCTATATAACTTTGAACTCAAATATCAATTGATACATAAAATAATGGCTATTCTTGATACTTCATACATATAATATATCTCAAATACTAAACACCTTTACTACATTATCTATGTACTTGAACTAGAATTGGTAAATAACTTTTGTATCAATTTCTATAGATCTAATTTCCATGATTAAGTTGCTACCTTTTCATATTCAATAAAAATTGTTCTAGACAAGTATATTTTTAACAATTGAAAAAACAAATTATTGTTCTCTCTTTGAGCAATATGTCTCTACATACTTCCACTGAAGAGGACAACTATACTTCCACTAACCTTCTTGTACACATGAAAAATTCACAATAATCTCCAAAATAAACTTTTTGAATTCATCATAAAAGTAAATCTTTATATGTCTCGTGGCCTTTCAACTATACATTAAATATATCAACAAAGACACTAGTTCCAATTAGATGTATTGTCATAAAATTTGAACTTATTCAAAATTTATCTTACTCTTACTACTTATCTTGTGAACTATTCTCCTTTAAGTATATATCGAAAGAAACAATTTATTCAATGGGTCTATAATATTATAACTAACCATTCAAATATCTTATGACATTCTATTATCCAATTTAGTTTTAAAATTATTAGATAATACAGTTTTTAGCTAAGCATCGCATCCCAAAATTGTTATCTTTAACTTTTTAGAAGTCTTACATTTCATATCAAATATAAATTCATGCAAATTGATTTAATTGAAACTTCAAAGATAAGTTGTAGTACTAGGCTTTTCCATAGAAGAAATAAATATTGCATCATTTAATATCTCATATTGCATTTTTTTCTAACACAAATCTACTATTATGAAGTTTAGTTATAGGGGTATTCACTAAAGAATCACATTCCCTATAAATAATAGAAAAAATTTAGAACTCGCCATATCGATCTCAATAAAGTGATTTAACATTCTAAATGTTTAATTTCTACTTAGATTTAAGGATCAGGTTCTCGAAGCCCTAAAAAATAATTCCAATTCACTAACTTCTTGTAATAGTCATAAAAATAGGTCAAATCCTAATGGAACTAAAAATTAATTTCTTAATTTCAATTGACAAAACAAAATGGGGTCTGTGATTAATTAACTAATAAACTAAAACTTACAAACAATCAAAATAAAACAATTGAATCTAGAGAGTGAGAAATTTAATTTTTCTTAACTCCAATTTAGGGGAAATATCTCATCCAAATGTAACTTTGATCATTGGTCTAAAATGAATAAATTTTACAAATCAAATAGTTAGTCTAAAACCTATTAGGATAGCTATAATAAGGCTAGTTCAAACCCAACATTCAAACTAAGACTTACCATAAATTGATTGGGTATGATAACATTCCATATTAATTAAATGATAGTAATAAACTTAATAAAAAAGGCTAGACCCTAAATTAAATAATTGAGATATCTACAACTATTCAATTTAGTTTTCTTATTTCTCATAAGTCAAATATGAAAATGTATAAACAAACTATTTGCTACTTATAACATTCTTTCATGACAAATACGAATTACTAAATTATGGAAAGTCATAGAATAATCAATATTAAATTAATTTGTTAGATTAAACAATATTCCTTATTTATGAAATATAAGGAAAATAAATAAATAGTTGAATTAAAACAAAATCCAGGTTTAAAACAAAACCTCATAAGGTTATAACTAGAGTTTTGAATCTCCTTGAATTAGAATATTTGAATTTAACCACTTATGGTTATTATTTCAACAATAAAATAGATGAAAATATGAAAGATTAAGAGGGCAAACAAAGAAAAATGGAAGAGAGCAATATGGAGAAGTGAATGTCACATTTTCCTCCTTTTCCTACTCAAAAACTAACTTCCTTCTATCTTGTAAAGATTCCCTTCCAAACAAATTGAAATCCCTACATAATAGGGATGAGAATAAGTCTCCTAATTAAATTGAAACTCTTAGGTTGAATCTAACATTAGGTGTGATCTCCTTACCCACTATAGCAATCTGTCAATTTTTTTTCAAAATTCATGATTTTGACAATTAATGCTCCAATTTGATTTAATCTTCACTTATCAACTTCTAAAACAAAATAAATATTAATTTCATCATTTAAACCAAAATTTATTCAAAACAAAAAAGATAGATCCAACTAACATAACTAAATAACATCTTATAAAATTTCCCCACATTTGACTTATGCTTATCCTTAAGCATACATCAATCCAATACATCAATCATCTTCACAATAGCCTCTGATCTTCTTTCATGTTATCTAGAGATATCTCAAAAGATAATACATATTAAAGGTTTAAGATAAAATAACAATTGAGAGAGCAAGCACTCATATGCCACATTTTTAGAATGAAAATATAACATCGCATCAATTCTATCAAAATCAACTAAAACAACAAATAACATCCTCTTATGGATTTCACTCTATATACTGAAAGTGTTTAGGATTTATTAAGCTCTCAAATCAAAGCATAAAGAGTTATTTCCATAAGCATGCTCATGAATCATATCTCTATCACCTAAAAAATGAATTTATTGCATACATCAAAGGGACTTGATAAGGGTTGTAATGTGGCTAGAGTAAAGGCATAATAAAAAGAATTTTTTAAGTTAAAACAAATTGAAGAAAATCATACAAACTTATCCATACAATTTTTAACTCAAATCAATCCATATCTCACTTTACTCAAATAGCACCACTTTAATCACCTCATCTTTTTTTTAGTTTTTCATTTATATATATTTTTGAACAAAAAAACATCAAAGAGGAGATTTTTCCCCTTTTTTTCATTTGTCTTGTTTTTCTACCATCCTTTTCGCTTACTATATAAAAAATGAAAAATCAAAACAATGCAATTTTAATCAACTAATTTACTTTTTATGAAAATAGTCAAAATCTTATGTAAATAAACTTCATACAATTCTTTCAATTTAGGTTCTCAAAATTATTAAGAACATTAATAAAAAAGGATAAAAGTGGATTATGACAAGGTTAGTATTCAAGAAGAGAAAGGTCAAAGCTCAAATTGATTCTCTAGTGATAAAAATTAAGGTAGGCTTGTCTAGGTCAAAAAGGGTTATACATAAGTGCTTCTATCATCTCCATCATAAATTCACCAATGATATGGTCTCAAAATGTATTCAAAAGAAAGTTCTGGAATAATTAAGCCATGTTTTCTAAAACACTCCATATAGAAAAGTTTGTACATATTCCGTCGGTAAGTGTAATTAGCGACGGAATTCTCCGACGGATAACGTCGTCGGAGAAACGGCTGACAGTAAATTTACCGACGGAAATTTGTTTCCGTCGGTAAATTTACCGACGGTTATTCTGTTCGGTCGGTAAATTTTTCTATCAGAAAATTACCAACGGAAAAAATTTTCGTCGGTAAACCGTCGGTAATTACCAACGGAAAAAATTTCCGTTGGTAAATTTGCTAAAAACTATTTTTTAAAATTTACATGCAAAGTGTTTAATTTCTGTAGGACCTCGGCCTCTCGGGCCTCGCGTCCTCAA
>JAOQMR010000212.1:9594421-9621789 GCA_027563865.1 Erythroxylum pelleterianum | reverse complement strand
CGTGAATCATCATGTCTGCATGGGAGTCTAACGTTCACTGGGCCGAACAGGCCGTGGATGTTGGGCTGTCATCAACTAGGCTCAATGCCGGGCCTAGGAGAGCCGATTTTGCCGACCCAACCACACTCTATTGTATGATATTCTCCCATTCAATCGGTGGTTTATTAAGGAAATGCTTTATCCATGCCATCCTTCATGATTCCTTAGAAAATTCACATTGAAAGAATAAATGTGATGTGATTTCTGCTACTTAGTTACTGGGTTAATGCTCCTCCTACTGCTTAGTTAAGTCATATTGTAGGTTACGAGCATAAAGTTGCAGTAATGTAAAAGGTTGCTTTAGTAACCTTTCCTTACTATTTCAAATTTATTCATAACAAATTTTTCTAGTTTGCATAAACACTTCGTTGACATGTTGTGTATGTTCTTGATCTATAAGCAATTTGTTATATCTATTCCTTTTCTCTTCATATTTAAACCAACCTTTTCCTTCTATTGTTGTAGACAAGATTTTGTCCTTCCCTATTGAAAGTGATGTTTCATAAACAAAGCCCTCCCGAGATTGAATTCCAATTTAGTCTCTTTACTTGGGTAGCTGTGTTTCATGTGGTTGATTAAGCCTTTCGAAATTCACTTTATACTTATGATGAAGGTAAGTAAATGAAGCTTTTTCATTACTGTTAAAGTGTGAGTCTTTTAATTGCTTGCAAAATAAGACACAACCCTGCTCAATACTGCATATGCACCAGTTTTATTGTTCTTTACAAGTTCTTGCTTAAGCCTATCAGACCTTAATGTAATTGGTAAAATTTTGAGAAAGTAATTAAAAGGAAACTTGCCATCTTTCATTGACCTTTTCTATTTTATAAGTATCAAAACATGAACAAACAGGAACTTGTTTCTCTACACAAGTTCACTTCAGCTTAGCCTATCAAGAGTGCTATTAACTTAAATATATCAAGCATAGGGGTGCTATGCTTATCATCATTAGAATCCTGAGGAATTAGGTTGTTCATTTTCTTTGACTTTGAACTTGCAAAACAAAACAAGAATAAGAAAATACTGCAGTCTTACGTGAAAACTCTTCTAATCTTTGAAGATGACATCTTTGTTCAAGGGGTGGATTTTGATCAAATATATCTTAGAAAATCATCATACTTTTGAATCAAATTTGCATTCAAACACACATTTCCTTATGCAAACTGAATGGCATGTAAACTATCAAGAGGTATTTCAAAGGTCAAATTTATCTGCCAAGTTGCAACGGATTTCATCCTGCATTTCATGCAGATAAGTTTATGAAAAATTTGCTTTTACCATGGCATGTCCACTTTGACCATAAATTTTCTTTTCTCTTTCAGAATTCATCTATAAGTCGAATGTCTTATATTTCTGTGTTACAACAATATAAAGTAGGTTTTTAATTCTGACTTGCTTATTTTTATTGAAAATTTTTATGACATTGTAGTTTCCATATCACTCACTTATTAATGGCCCTGATCTTGTAATGTCTTCCTGGTTTTTGTAAATTGTCTAATTATGATACAGACTCTTGTTTATAGCTTTCTTTTACAATTTGGTATTAAACTCCTGGTGATGATCCTTTTGAAAAGTCAAACTTTTGCTAGCAAGTTTGATCTTTGCCTTCCCTTCCATTAAAAGTCCATCCTTCCACTTATAAGCTTGTGATTTCAATTCCTATGCTTCTAGCCTTCTTGTGAGATCCCGAATGATTTCATTTCCTTAATTCATTGTTGTTGTGTATTATCTTGTTATCTTTTCTTGTTGAAATTAATTGCTTATGTTCATGCTTTCTGATTTTGTTAATAAAAATAATCGAATTATTATGTTGTTAATTTTTGGACTATATTATTTGTCTAGATTAAATTAAGTTACAATAAAGTAATTAGTATTTCAGTTTTTGTAGATATATCAACCTATTTGTGAGCATAGTAATTTTAAAATTCTAATCTACTTCTTGTTTCTTTCTTTTTCTTTTTCTTTTTTTTTAGGATGGTGATAGTTGGGAGTGGACAAGGAAGTATTTCGTGAAAGATTTTGGAGTGCCCATACATATTAGTTTTGTTTAATATTTAGACTAATTCAATTATATTCCATATTGAATGGAGGATGATATTGTAGATGAATATTTTAGCTAGTGATTTTTGCTTTTGTATTTTGAATGTGTTAAAAGATTGAATTTTACATGTCTTTATGAATTATATATCATATATAAATACATTGTTTTTCATTTAGGTTTGATATTAATTAGATAATTAAGACGTACATTAATAACTATTTATTGCTTTTAATGCATATATGGATATTGCTTATATAATGACAAGAGTTTGCTTACATAATATCTATTTAATATTGTTGCTATAGTTTGAAACTAAAGTGTTTCCTTAATTAAAACTTAAAAAAAAATTGGTGCTTAATCAAAAAAGTTTATTACCTTATACATATAACAGCGCCCCTTTATTGAACGGTGTGAAACTGTGAATTCTATTGCCTTAATAAAAAGACAACAATAATTATATTTATAGTTACATTTATTTTGTTGCCTAAAGATCTTTTTACTGTAGCAAGACTTTTTCTTTATTTTGTTTTTGTTTGGCAATATATGGATGCTTGGTTCATCAATATCATTACACCAGGTAGGTAACCACTGATTCTGAACTACCTTGACAAGAAACTGCCCCCTGTGATGTGAGGCTTGGACAAAGAACAACGAGTTCATTGCCTTACTTACATTTGTTTATGGGATGAAATAAATAGGATTTGGTAATTTGAAAGATCTTTCTGCCACTGCAAAACCTAACAAATCACTCCACTGATCTCCAGAGTTACCGTGAATCCTATAGCCTTCTTCTACCAACTCTGATCTCTTCTTAGATTTGAACACACTTGCTGATTCGCCCTCATCGGAAATACCCCTGTAGAGTTGGTTTAAAACCATATGTTAATGGTATGTTAATTTGCACATGTAATGTTAATGACCGTATCATACCTCAGAATTAACCTTTCCCAATCGCTGTATCCAGCAGAAACAAGATTCTTCACTGTTGCACTTCTTTGATACTCACTCCTCCCAGTTAATAAAAACACTTTGAAACCCATCTGCTTCACCTTCTTGTAAAGCTTCAAACTTGCGGGCAATGCTGGTGCCTGCCCTAATTCCACCCACTTGTTGAAAGAAAACTCGTCGAAATTTTCTGATCTATGTCCAGAAACATGCTAATTTTGGTCAGAGTTTATACACATCAGCAACAAAATGTTTCCGCCTGTCAAATAACAAGAATTCCTTTGTCTGAAGGATGGCTTTCTACACACAAACTTACAGATGAACAGCACACACTCGATCGAAAAAGTATCACACAATCCAACGGCTAGAGTTGCGTTACTCACCCGTATCCATGGAGTTGATAGTATGGTAAGTTGGAGACCAGGGTCTCGTCGATATCGAAGATCCAAGCATCCTTACCATTATCACCAATCTCGATGCTCTGAGCGAAGGCCAGCGAGTCCGAAGCAGCAATCTCCGAGTCCGAGAGGTACTTACCACCGTTCATGTACTCCTCCACATAGCTCCAGCACCTCGATGGAACTGACCTCCAGTGACCGGCGTTGTTGGTCTCCACAGATAACCTCCAGCTCCCGCAAAAGAGATCATCGTCGTTGCGGTAGCTGGGGAATCGGAGGACCGATTGCGATGCGGCCTCGTAAATGAGGCAAAAGAGGAGGAGTGAGAGAAGAAGGGATTGGAAAGCAGCCATTGGAGAGAAGAAGGGGTTTCTTTCTATGGTTTTGGCCTCTCTGTCACTGGTCCATGCGAGAGAGAGGCTTGTAGGGAGATCGCCCGATGATGGCGATCGATGAAGAGACAGACAGACAGGTATAGTTTTGGTTAGAAAGAAGCCTTTTTATTAGATTACGGTATCGTAGAAATAGCAATTCGCATCGTTTATCGGTGTTCAACCAACTGACGTTTTCCTTTTTCAAGCTCAGCCTTTCTAGTTAGTGTTAGCTTTTGTTATTACCAAGTCCACGTGCTTCTTGTCACGAAAACAGTAGGCCAAAATAGTAAATGGTTTGTTATGATCTTATGCAAGCCATCATGCATTTAAGTATCAAAACATAGTTGTAGTATGTTAAGAGTTTAGTTGTTGTAATCCCTATCCCTTCCTTCCTTCCTTCCTGTAAATAGAAATATGCATCTTCTTCTTCAGTTTCATAACAACCCCTGTTCATTTTCTTTACTGTTTATGCGTCCAGTTCCAGTTTTTCTAGGAACTCCTCTAAGGGGAATCCACTCTATCTTAGATATATCATACTAACTAATTTGCTAGTTTCTGTATTAAAACACCAAGTTCTTTGTTTTATATCAAATTATTATGGTTCACCCGTGGGATATCTTTCCTTTTATACATATATATATATTCACTTTTAATCTCTAGAATAGATTGGACAACATCGAGTCGAGTGCTTTAAACCTATTTTCAGTTTTGAATTTTACATGCATGCACCTTTTACTCTTTTTGTCTGGATAAGGGGCAGACTGCCCCAAGCCTGTTTCATTTAAGGCCTAACCTTTGTGTTAAATAATTATAAGCATGTTTTCAGCAAGTTTGAAGAGGATTCGTTATTTATCTACGGTAGAGTTGTAAACAAGTTTACAGTAGGCTATGTTTGGTTGGATGTAAAGTTTTTAATAGAATGAAAATGGAATAGAATATGATGATTTATAATGGAATGGAACGTAAATGAATATAATATTAGAAAATTATAGTTTGGGAGGGATGGAAAGGTTTATAATATAATATAGTAAAATGTTGTTTAGACGAAGTGTTTATAATGTAATATTGGGTATCATTTTACATTTCATCGTAAACTCTCCAAATTAGAAGTTTATCATTTTTACTGTTTACGATAGAATGTGATGAAATATTAAACTCTCCTCTTCTATCTCATTTCATTCCATTCCATTATAAAAATTTTCCCAATCGATGAAATAATATTATATTACATTCCATTCCATTATAAAATCCTATCAAAGCATAGCCTTAGTTTTACTATAAATTATTAAAAATACATTACTTCTATTTAAATGATTATATCATATTTTATTTTATTACAATTTTTAAAACATATTATTATGTAATGGATTGTCATATATACCTAACAATATTTACATAAATATTCCTTGATTTGTATAATAGTTAATTACATAATAAATTGAATTAAAATAATTCAATAAATATTTAACCTAAAAAATTTTATAATTTTTAATAAATTCTAAACAATAAGATAATTTTTAAAATAAGAAAAATCAATCTTTAATTTTATTCAATAATACTCATTTGGATCGAATATGTACAGACCAATCTAGCTGCAGTCGTGAAGACCATGCTTTGCTGTGGAATCTGCAGTACTCCCAGCCTACAAGAATAGTCTTGGCAATCCAATCTATACTTTGGTTAGAAACAAACAAGCTGGGTGCGTTGAACCAGTATTAACCTTTCAGAACCCAATTAGGACAAAACTCGAACACTGGAATGCTAGCTTGAGGATCATATCATTTCGGTTCAAACACAGTTTCCAGGGTAGACCTGAGAATGAAAGCGTCTATAGAGAGACAAAAGTGTAACGATGTTTGCGTATAATTTGTACAACTTACAAAGTTCTACAAGGTGATGCCGCATTGTAAAGAAAGCGGCGTAAACTGCATGTATTTTTTTTAAAGGATTCAATGTCATTATTATTTTGGTAGTTTTATATTAATTTAATTATTTTTATATATTATATATTATTTATTAATATATATATAATTTCATAAATATTGTAGGAAAAATAATTATTAAAATAATGACTTCTTTTTCTTTACAAAACAAAATTTATTTGAAGGGTTACTTTTCAATATTTAATTGACTGTAACCACTGACCTGATAATTAACTAAGCATTGTCCATAGTATCAACATGTAAATTATTGGCGCGACACTTCTTCGACTTGGAATCACCGTACCCATTTCACTGAGATGGATCAATTCTCCTTTTTTTTGATTCCGTGTATAACCCTGTACTCGAGACCATCTATCCATTCATTAAATATTAATGAATAGATGGATGGTTTCAGGTACAGGGTGGCACACGAAAACAAGAATAGCCACCCTCCACCCCACTGAGATACAGTTTCAACATTATGTTCAAACTCTCTGGTGTTAAGTTAAGAAGACTTTACTTCTATTAATTTTGGTGATAATCAAATAATAATAATCTTAGAAATGTATGAACTGTTTTGATAAGTTTGTTAAGTGTGCAGGAAAATATAAGTAACACTTAGTCATCCCGAACGATACGTCAACAACAGACGAAGCGCAACAACAGATGAAGCGAATGTTGGATCGCCTATGGCCTGAGTATTCTCAATACGCAGCAGAAAAGACCATAAAACAACAATAAGTATAACCGAAAACTATAGCATGTATGAAAATACCTCTTGACGCGGATTTTCTTTTCCAGATTTGTAGACACTGCGATGCTCGAATGTCCTCTACCGATATCCACACAAGGACGAACGATCTGGGCAGCGGCTAGTGTGTGCTAGCATGTCCTGAAACATTTTCGAATGCCGCACAATTTTCTCTCGAAAAGTAGCTAGGGTTTCGTCTCACCTTATTTTTCTCCACTAATGAGACCTAAGTTTCTCTATTTATAGAGAAAACCTAATCCCAATAAAGACCAATAAGTTTCGTCTAATATTATATCCCATATAATAAAAGCTCAACAACTTAATTCAATCTAGCCCAATAAATTATATCTACATATATTTATTCAATGCCTAATAAATTAGGCCAAGAGAATAAGCCCAGATCATTTTACTCTTTGTATGTGACCATGTTGGCTCATTTGATGTTGGCAATGAGCTTGATCACACTTCAAAGCCCATAAGTCATAAGTGACCTCTAGCAAGACATTATGACTACCCAAGTCAAATGAGGATCGGTAATCTAACTCTCGACTTTTAATTTCTACTGTTTACATAAGTATATAGAAGTTAATTGCAATACATTGTGATTCTTAATAAACTTTGAAAAAGCAAGTTTTCAAAGAAATATAAAAAAGGGATTGTATTCAAGAAAAATGATACACAATTAAACCCCCCCCCCCCTTCTTAATAAACTTTGAAAAAGCAAGTTTTCAAAGAAATATAAAAAGGGATTGTATTCAAGAAAAATGATACACAATTCAACCCCCCCCCCCTTCTTATGGATTTTGTATATTGAACGTAAAGTCTATATTAACGCGTGATTTACTTTAAAACTTCAACGCCACTGCTCTTACCTAATACTCAACACTAGCTATAGAAGACAAGCATAATAATTTCCTAGACAACTATAAGATTACTCAATTATCCAAATAATACAAAAGTGATTAAAAAAACTGCAAAATATTAGATTATTAAAGCAAATCTCTAGGTAAGGAACATGAAATTCGATGATAAGAATTCGATATTGAACTTGATATCAGATTAGTTATGGTACAGTACGGTATCAACACCGTTCAATATCGGGTACCATTTTAGATATATTTTTAAAAAAATTACAAACTAGTCCAATGATTGGAATTTCGTTCCGTTCCGGCCATCGTACCGGCCAAACATACCGGTTGGTACCGGCCGACGGTTCCAAAAAATACCAGCCGATACCGTAAAAATTAAAAGTCTTAGGGACCTAATTGTAAATTTGAAAAATTTTAAACCTAAAATTTTAACCTACCCGGCCTCCCCCCCCCCCCAACCCGACTCTTCGTCTCTCTTCTCTCCTCACGCTATCTTCTCTCCTTCTTCTCTCATCTGTGCCGCGCTGCGCCGCCTGCTCCTCACCGCCGTCGGTCACCTCCTCCTTGACCCTCGCCTCCTCCAGTCCTCCTCGACGCTCGGCTCACCTCCCTTGGTCGTTCTCCCTTCGGCTTGTCATTCCTCCACGTCGTCGTCAACGCCACCACCTTCTCTGCTCCTCGTCATCGCACCATAGCACCATGACACTGCAGGGAAGCCACCGAAGACGCAACTGAAGCCATTGGAGACGGGTCGATGCTCTGGCCCGTGACAAAACCCGAAGACCAGCCCAGACCGAAGTTGGTTTATGAATTTTGTTTCTGATTTTGAAAATTTCATGCTTAATTCAATTTACTGTTGTGTTTGGAATGGATGGTTGGATTGTGAATTTCTGATGGGTTTTGGAATTTTGTTGGATCGGTGGAGACTTAGAATTTTGATTGGATCATGGATGATGCACGGTGTTGTTGGATGAAGCATTGTGTACGAAATTATTTGGTTGGATTGTTGGAGACTTTGGTGTTGGAATTGGAAATGTGATTTGAAATTACAAAATATGAAATAAATGTCATTTGTGTTGTTTGGTTCATAGATATTTAGTTTGCTATTTGGTTTGATTATATGAACTATGAACTTGCAAATTATAAATTAAGGGCATTAATTTATAACATAATGCAACATGCTTACCTTGAAGGTTGACCAGAAAAAATTGTAATTTATGGCATAAAATTAGAATATAATGAAAAATTCTTTTTAATCAACAAATGTAGAAATTGAACTTGCATTGGTTTGGTACTTCGGAAGGAATATAAAAGGGTTATTGTTAGGAGTTAAGATCCTTAGAATTAAATTAAAAATTTTGTAACTCTTAATTTGAAAATTATGATACTATAAATAACATACATATAATTTTTGTACTCTCACATGATTTTTATCAAATTAAATATTGGTTTTATAATAAAATGAAATTGTTGATGATGATTAAAATGGAAGTTGTTAATGTATGTTTTGTGATAGTTGGAAATTGAAAATTGTTAGAAATTGATAAAAATTGGAAATTGTAAATGCATGTCTTGTGATTGTGGGAAATTGGAACTTGTTGGAAATGGAATTTGTTAATGTATGTTTTGTGATTGTGAAAAATTGGAACTTGCTAGAAATTCATAAAATTGAAAATTGTAAATGGATGTCTTGTGATTGTGGGAAATTAGAACTTGTTGGAAATGAAACTTGTTGATGTATATTTGTGATAGTTGAAAATTGGAACTTGTTAGAAATTGACAAAATTGGAAATTGTAAATGGATGTCTTGTGATTGTGGGAAATTGGAACTTGTTGGAAATGAAACTTGTTATTGTATGTTTGTGATAGTTGGAAATTGGAACTTGGTAGAAATTGATAAAATTGGAAATTGTAAATGGATGTCTTGTGATTGTGGGAAATTAGAACTTGTTGGAAATTAAACTTGTTGATGTATGTTTATGATAGTTGGAAATTGGAAATTGTTAGAAATTGATAAAAATGGAAATTGTTGATGCATGTCTTGTGATTGTGGGAAATTGGAACTTGTTGGAAATAAAACTTGTTGATGTATGATTGTGAAAGTTGGAAATTGAAACTTGTTAGAAATTGATAAAATTGGAAATTGTAAATGGATGTCTTGTGATTGTGGAAAATTAGAACTTGTTGGAAGTGAAACTTGTTGATGTATGTTTGTGATAGTTGGAAATTGGAAATTGTTAGAAATTGATAAAAATGGAAAATGTTGATGTATGTCTTGTGATTGTGGGAAATTGGAACTTGTTGGAAATGAAACTTGTTGATGTATGTTTGTGATAGTTGGAAATTGGAACTTGTTAGAAATTGATAAAATTGAAAATTGTAAATGGATGTCTTGTGATTGTGGGAAATTAGAACTTGTTGGAAATTAAACTTGTTGATGTATGTTTGTGATAGTTGGAAATTGAAACTTGTTAGAAATTGATAAAATTGGAAATTATAAATGGATGTCTTGTGATTGTGGGAAATTAGAACTTGTTGGAAATTAAACTTGTTGATGTATGGTTGTGATAGTTGGAAATTGGAACTTATTAGAAATTGATAAAATTGGAAATTGTAAATGGATGTCTTGTGATTGTGGGAAATTAGAACTTGTTGGAAATGGAAGGAAGTGGAAATGATATTATGATTTTTTTGTAATTGTTGAAATTGCAAATTGTTGGAGTATGTTTTATGTTACTTATTACTTTGTTTCTTGTTGTCTTTAGTTAAAAATCACACTTCCCAAAAGTCAACTATATTTATATGGGATGTGTTATTATTAATATTTATTTTTTGTTATTCTAGCCATTTCTTTCCTTCTAAATGTTGTAAAAGGGACAACCAAACACTATGTAACAAATGTACCCATCTCTTTGGTTTCCTTACTTTCAAGGCTAATTCCATAACCTCCCTAAAACATAGACCTCTATATGACTGATGACAAAGTTGCTTTCTTGTAGACGAGATAAAGCTCAAATAGTCACATGAAAAGAAATGGTGAAAAGTTTATTTTGAGCCTTGTAACATAAGTAGTAGAGGGTGTTGGAGCTTAGGAAAGGGATCCTATCCTTAGTCCCAAACCTTTCCTTGAAGACTAACCAGAGATAAAATGAGTCTTTAGGGAGCAACTTTTTGCATGAAACAATTTTTCGCAAAAGAGTCATTGAAGCTAGGGGTTTAAAAACAAGTAGCAATGGAGCTGTTGTTAACAAATTCTATACAAGTCTAAAAATGGAGTGTTGCAAACATAATGAAGCAAATTTTATAAAATTTATTGACTAACAAAATTTATTAAAAATTTTAGAATTAACTATTACATGTTGAAAATAAAATGTCTAATTAATTCTTTATTAATTTTATCATGTAATTATACACAAATTTAAACTTTCGTACTTCAAAAGAAGAGGTTTTATAATTGCTCTCACTAGTTAGGAGTAATACAACATACTACTAGACCTCTTCAGACCTTACGTCTCAAAGAAATTTATACTAAGTATTATTGTTGCTATTAATTGCCTTTTAATAGTTGAACATTTAAAAACCACGTAATTATACAAAATCGTTAATATCACTAATAAGTTTACTTTTATTGTATTGCATTAGCACTCTTATTTTCTAAAAGCTGTAAAATTTTGTTGCTTAATAAAAACTAAGGGAGAGAAATTGTAGTTGAATTAACTTAAATAAATGAAGAATTTTTAAAATTATGTCAATCTCAATTGCATAGGTTTAGAACTCCATGGATTAGAAAGAATAAAAATAGAAATCGATTCAATATAAGGTATATATATTAAAAAAAGGATAAAAGTACATTTTGATCCTAAGACCTAACCAAGTAAATGGCCCATTATCTGTCAACCTTTGCCTTGGGCTTGGGTTGAGTTTGGTAAATCGTAAATATAACAAACTTCGCCCTTGTACAAACGCTACGGAGCATAAATAAAATTTAATCTTTAATTTTCCTAAAATAAGTTCTACATTCGACAAATAGGCTTGACAATTGGGCCCGAATTTGAGTTCCATTAAAATATCGGTCCAACCCGATTTATTGTCATACAAGTTTAGAGTGGATCCTCTTAAACTCACATGAGTCTCGAAAGAAGAGGACATGTCCAAATTGAAGATACACAAAAACCTCCAATTTTAGTTGAATTATTAAATATAATTTATAAATTAATATGTTTATTAAATAATTATTTATTTAATATACATGAGAAAATATCGATTGTACGTTCGTTATTAATTAAAATTTTCCTTAATCACAAAGTTAAGCTATATTCTAACAAAATTGTTATAGAAGTTGAATTGCATCATACTCTTGGATGGTCATGTATAAGAAGTGATAGTTCCCACAAACTCCCTTCCCAAAATCCATGATTCTAAATGTTAATAATCATGAAGTTAAGCCACAATCCTTGTAGTCGTAGGAGAACAATATGGGGTTGATTCAACGATTAATAAGTTTTGTTATCATAAAATTTTTGCAGTTAAATCACAAACATAGTAGAGAAATAATTTTTAATTCTTTAAATTATATCTTTTTACAACAACAACAACAACAAAACTCTGTAATTATATTTTTTTAATTGAATAATTTGAAAACTATGATTCATAAATAAAAGGAGAACAATGTACTTAATTTGAATTCTTACATAATTTTTTTCGAACTATCAACCACAGGATATCTATGTGTCCAACCTCTAATGATATCTACAAAGTAGAGAAAAAACTCAACACTTTGAAAGAAAATACATGATTGCTAACTCCCTTATGAACTAAGGTTTCTTTTTTATTAAAATTAAAAATTTTAATTATAATTAAAATATAACACTAATTATAATTATACTTTAATATTAATAAAATAAAATATTTATATTTAATTTTAAAGTTTCTCAAGATGCACAATTAATTCCTACTCAATTTAAATTGAAATTTTCTCTTTTAAATACTATTTTATATGTTATTTATAATGTTTATAATCGTAATGATCCACTCTGCAATCAGCTGTTAGAACCAATAGGTCTTGCAAGTCGTTCATTTGAAAAAATGGAAACCCTTCTTTTTGGATGATCATGATACTTCCCAAAAATTGAAATTTTGGATCAATGGAGGAACCCCGAAACTTTCCTTTCATTGATTTTTTTTCATGTACGTTGAATAGTATTTTTGGATAAATAGTGAATTTTTTTGGGACCCAACCTCAAAATAATAAAAAATATATGGAATAATTGTTAGAGTTTAATGATACTGAAACGGATCGAAAATAAGTCGTATAGGATGAATTTCGGGAGTTCCAAAAATTTAGGACTAAAATGTCCTTTTTGGAAAGTAATGAGATTAATGATTTTAAACTCATTCGAAAATTTTTAAAGCATCCAATCAATAAGTAATGACCCCAATTAGAGTATTTCATGGTCAATTCGATGGTAAGATGACTGTGGAATATTTTCGGAATTTAATTCGGTTAGTTGATGAATTAAATTCAATAAAGGGCAATTTGGTATTTTTACATGTCATTAAGGGTAATTTGGTCATTTTACATGGTGTTAGTGGAAGAATGAGTCATTAGAAGAGAACCAATACGAAAGTAAATTGTGGAAGCCATTAAATGAACATTAAAAGGAATAAAGTAAGATTTTTGTCTTCATTTGAATATAAGCGTGAGAGACCAAACAAAAGGGAGAAAAGAAGAGAGAAGAAGGGACATTCGGCCAAGGAGGGAGAAGAAGAGGGCAGCTACCAATTTTGATGGTTTTGGAGCATAAATTGGAGAGATCTTGATCAAGTGGAGGTACTCATCAAATGCCAAGAGATTGGTAGATAAATTGGTAAGTTTTCCTAACATAAATTTCTAGTTTTAGGGCTTTTTAATGGGATAGATTTATGTAAGATAAATGATAATTTTTGAATTGCCATGGAGTAAATAATAAGTTTGGAAGCATTTAAGGGATGAATATGACAAGAGAAAGAATTATGTTTAGTGAATGTTTGTATTTAGTTCTCGGATCACTTGAACCAGATATCTTGTTTTTACTATAACTTAGCTTATAGACCTCCAAATTGAGTTATTCTAATTGGATATGAAACCTAAGACATAGTACTAAAAATTCCTAGAAGAGATCCTGACCTAGTTCTGGCTAAATCATATTGGAATTTGAGATCAAAAATAGTAATATGATGTTGCCCCTGTGTTGGAGCAGCTTGTGATGTTTTGTGCATGTTTCTTGAATTAGAACTTCAAATGGTCTAATTTTTTATAATATGGAAAGACATAGGGGAACGAATGTCTAGAAGACCTTAAAGCTTAATATGAACGTTTGCCATGTGAAAGTAAGGAACAAGTAGAGGTATAACTTCTGGACATAGGCCATATCCATGACTCATCATACATCATCATATTATGGTGAATTAAATTGAGTGAGATAGTGTTTTGATGAAATTGATAAGTTATAATGGGTAAAAATATGATTTTAAGTGACTTTTGAAGTTAGAATTTAAAATATAGAACAATAGGTTAGCTTTCATAGTAAACGGAAATCCGATTAGTGTACGTGTTACGCGATTAAATACTAATATCGACTTCGATTAAACTGAATTTGGAAATAAATACCTAAGTGAAATGCGTTTGTGTAGGTAAAAGAAAGACACAAAACATGTGAGTGTGATTGGCGGTAAAATTGCTTAACAGTGAGTACATTTTAAATGTATTTTTATGAAAATCATTTCTATTCTATCGCGAAGTGAATATGGATTATGAGTTTTATATGAATGATGCATTATAAGTGAATATTACTAGTACAATTTTATGTTTTGAGCAATATATGAATTGAAGTTTGAAAGTTAAATCTTATATGATTTGAGTTTATATTGAGATGATGTTCTTGGTTGATAAAAAGGAAATGATTTTTAGCCTATGATATACTGATAGGTTTTATACATATTAATATATTATTGTATAACGGTTAACCTAGTGTGGGTAAACGTTGTAGAACCAGCTTCGTAACTAGTGGTTGACCAGTTGCGGGTAAGCTATGTAGAACCAGCTCTGTAACTACTGATATATGGCGGTTAATTTAGTACGAGTAAGTAATGTAAAACCAACTCCATAACTAGTGGTTGACTAGTTGGGGTAAGCGATGTAGAATCAACTGCGTAACTACTAATGTATAATGGTTATACTAGTGTGAGTGAGTGATGTAGAACCAGCACTGTCACTAGTGATTAACTAGTCGCAGGTAAGCGATGCAGAACCAGCTCTGTGACTTTATGCATGAGGGTACCATATGACAAAGAAGTTAGCGATAGGCCATGTCATGTAAGAAATTCATGACATTTTAAATACCTCCACTATTTATTTGAAAAGAGATTTGAGAAACTTGATTTTAGGAAGCATATATGTTTTATATTAAATATTGAATTATGTAAATTGAGATAAATTTGTTTTAGGGAGGTTTAAATAATTAAATATGATTTGAATAGAAGTTCTATCACTCATTGAGCTCGTTTAGCTCAACACTCTCTTTTATGTTTTTAAATGAAACCTCCCAGGTGCATGATCAGGGGCTTCAATAGCGAGGACTTTACCTCACGACTAGTCAAATTCGTCACATGCTGCTATGTAGGCATCTTTGCCTTGTAAATATTTTTTTGAACATTTGCATCTTAATGAATATGTTTTGGACTATATCTTGTGTAAAGAACGCATGTATATGAATGCTTTAAAGTTAAATGCATGAATATGTCTGAGTTTATTTTTAAGATTATTGAAGTGATTATTAAGATTGCTTGTGAATGGACTTAAAGTCCAAAATTTGTAGTGGGGATTTTAAGATTATTATAGAAATGTTTTGCACTTTTACGGGGCTTTTAAAAATTTAGGGTAGGTCAAAATACAGCCTTTGTGCTATCAAAATTTTTAATAAAAATGCTTTTTTGAAAGCTCCACTACTTATATCTTTTTAATGTTCAGTTAAAGCTTTCTTGGTAAAAAGGCAATAAGCTTAGCTCCACGGGAACTTTCCAGCTAGATCAGATATCAACTGGAGGGCCACCGTGAGGTGCCAAGCAAGCCGTCTAGTCAATTCAGGATATGGGCCTGTTCATAATATGTTAGGAATGATTATAAATTACAATTCTAGTTCATAATTAAAATTTGAAAACTAAAATACCTTTTAATTTATCTTTGTTAATTCTCTAATTAAATAATTTATACTTATAGATCAAGATCGACATATAGCAATATGTTAATTACTTTATTCATAATAAAGAAACATAAAATGTGCTAGTTTTATCATTTCATAAATATCTCGCCTTGATGAAACTATAATTAGGAACAATTTAGGAATAAAACATAAATGCAAATTGAATCTTATAATTATGATTTTATTGCAATTTCAATTATACAATAATTATTGCAAGGACTTTACCTTTATTATTGAAATATCAAATATAATTAACAAAATACATAAAGGTAAATAGTGCTTTTATTTAATTATATCACAAAATTTACAATCAATTGATTAATTGTAAGGCATACACCAACAAGCTCCCATTTACACTAAATGAATCGCTTAAGTATCATATACTATAACTTTATATAACGATTATGCTACAAATCGAACAATAGATTAGTGAGCTAATTCCCCCATATTTTTTATAGTGAGCATTTGCTTAAATCTTTTAACTTGCATCTCAATTATAATTATAATTAAAAAAGATGCCTAAATACATATTTGGATCTTTAATGAGACCTTAACTCCTTTTGTATGTAAAACGACTCTAATGTTCTACATTACATTACCATTTTAACAATGCAAAAAACCATATCAAGTGTATTAAAGAACTTATTGATCCAAATAAGTTAAGTCAACGTACTCAGTGTATAAGGCTCCCCGCTTTACAAGGGTCTGGGGATGGTCATAAATCTACGCAGCCTTCCCCTTGTATTTTTTACAAAGAGGTTGTTTTGCGATTCGAACCTGTGACCTTCTGTTTAAAAAGGAGCAACTTTTACCAGTTGATCCAAATAATATTTTACTAATTAAAAATGTATTATAGCTTAATTAGCAATTATTAATATATAGGAATCTTTCCGATCTTAAAATAATATTGTTCTAAGTAAAATATTCCTTAACTAGGATTTACTTCAAAACCTAATATTCATATGATCTTGAACTCAAATATCAAATATCATAATAGAATAATGAATATCTTTAATACTTTATGAATACCAAATATCTCAAATACTAAACACTTTTAGTACATTATTTTTGTACTTGGACTAGAATAGGTAAATAACTTCCGTATCTATCTCTATAGATCTGATTCCTAGATTAAGTCATTACCTTTTTATATCCGACAAGAGTTAATCTTGAACTCCCATATTTTCAATAATTAAAATATGAATTTTGTTCTCTATGAGCAATATGTCTCTATATATTGCTACTGAATAGTGCAACTATACTCCCACTAACCTTTTTTAGACATTTTAAATTAACAATTATCTCCAAAACAAACTCTTTGAATTCATTATGAAAGTAAAATTTTCAATTTCTTGTAGCCTAAAGTATACATCAAATGTATCAACAAAGGCGCTAGTAGGAGAAAGATAAAATTTGAAAAGTTCAAATAATATGCAGTAAGCCCAAGCCCAGCTCAATTAAGCCTCGAGTAGTAGCGAGCTCGAGCTTCAAGCTATTGGGCTCGGGCTCGGGCTCGGGCTCAGGTCTGAGCCCAACTTGCTTTTTCTAATTTAAAAATATTTTATTTTTTAAAATGGGTCATTTAAAATATATTTTTAATAAAATGTGTATATTAAATGTACATAAAAATTTGGAATGAATAAATTCAAACTAAATTTATTAAAAAAGAAAGTGAACTAAAATATTTTATATGAGAAATACAACATTCATTTAATTAACATAATTGCTTGATAAAAATGACTACCAAGTAGGGTTAAGACTACATACTATTGAACCTCCCCAGACCTTGTGTTTCAGCGAAACTCTCATTGTGTTGCTGTTTTTGATGGTGTTAATAAAAATGAGTTTTAAAAAATGAATATGTTAAATGTACAAATTTTTTTGAAATGAATAAATTTAAACTAAATTTATTTTAAATAAAGAGAATTAAAATATAGTAAATGAAAAATGCAACGTTCATTTAATTAACTCAATTGCTTAATAACGATGAGTTTTTTTAATGTATATATTAAATGTACATAAAATCTTGAAATAAATAAGTTAGTGAACCAAATATTTTATGTAAGAAATGTCACATTCATTTAATTAACATAATTACTTAATAAAAATTAGTTTTTAAAAATGTATATATTAAATGTACATAACATTTTGAAATGAATAAGTTCAAACTAAATTTTGAAATGAATAATTTACAAAATAAATTTATCTTGATATTATTTTGGACTTTAAATGTTCTTCTTGCTGGTTATACAATTTAAGCATACATAAAATGAATTCTACAAATTCATGAATCTATTTATGCAACAAACAAAACATTAATCCTATGAAAATCATTTTATTATCAAAACAATAGGGTATCATCAAGCTAATATTATCCAAAATTTTTAATAATATATATAATTTACAAAAAGTCAAAATGAAATTATCAATTATAGCTTGAGAGTGGAGAGTGAAGATTGGAGAACAAATATTGAAGTTGAGAAAACAGATAGAGACAACAGTTTAAAACCTGAATAAAAACATACAAGTAAACAATTATATATTCAATTTTAAAAAACCAAAGCAATCATATGAAAAATAAGTAATTCCATAAACAAACATTAAAGATAACAAACCTACAGTTGAGGAACGGGGATAGCTAATCATTATAATTTGGATCAGTAATAATTCACACTATTTCATCTAAATGTAGAAACATTATTATGTAAATTATACCTAGTAATGTAATAACTGCATTAAGTGAGTATTAAACATATGATAATAAATAATTAAATACACCTTCATCGTCATTTTTTGTTTTTTTAGTTCAAAGAATGGTCTCCTTTGTACTAATACTTGTATTAATATAAGCAGACAATATAAGATAAGATAATATCATAAAGAAAAATACGCAAAATTGATATGTCATAAAAAGAATAGAGTGTACCCTTAATTTCTTCATCATCTAACCAATTTCGGGCACACATAAGGGCTTTTGTAGTACTAAGATGAAGTCAAGCACAATGAGGACTAATAACCCAACCGCCAACACTAAAAGTAGACTCTGAAACAATAATAGATGCTAGAATTGCTAAAAGGTCATGCAATTACTTGCATTATACGTAAATCATTTATATGGTTCTTCCACCATAGAAATACATCGAACTTCACACCTTCCACTTTAGTTGCACAATATACCATCAAATATTTGTCCAACTTCATTGTATTATAAGAAGTCCTAGCCTTTTTCCTTTCAATAATTTGGTTTCATGTTGTTCTTAGAAGAAGCTAAACTTGAACCTGAACCTGAACCTGAACTTGAACTTGAACTTGAACTTAAAGTTGGAGCTGAACTACTGTGATCCTAATTATTGTCCAATATTAGTTAATAATCATTAAATAAATTATACCAAAATTGTTTAATGACATCAACATGCTCTTGGGCCCCATCACCATATAATATGTCATAATAAAAATAAACCCCTCAAACGGGTCCAACACATAAATAATTGCTATAGTAGGTCTAATCATATACCAATAAAAATTAAGCTTCTCATCATCTACCCTGCTATAACCCATATCATCTTATTAGAATCAAATATCCAATCAGATAAAGCTTTCTTGATTTTTCACATATTGCTAAAACAACTAAGCGAAGTTAGATACTTTGTTCCTAAGAACAATTCAATAGTAATATAAAATATTTCCATCTTTGTACAAAGTTCTTTAGCCAACGCCCATTGCACTTATACAGGTAGGAAAGTATAGTGAGAATCTCTTTGTCGTATCTTAGTAAACACCTCAACATATTAGGTTGTTGACTCCATCATCTTGAATGTTGAATTCCATATTGTAGGATAATCTAATATCAACTTCTTCGTCCATTGAATGTATAGTTGTTGTCCAGTTTCTTCAAAATTTTCAACTTTTTGGGTATTGCACTCTAATGTAGTACATTATCCCATATCAACTCTATTGCTTTCTTTATCATCTCTAACTTGTCATTCACAATCAAATTCAAAATATATGTCAAACAACGCATATGGAACAATCTCCCACAAATTAACAGGTTCCCAACTTATACCTTATTCTTCACTTTTTCAATCACCACATTATTTATGTTATAATCCAATCCATTAGACACTTGTCCAATATAGTTGTTAACCTTTTGCTTGTATGTAGTGTTGACACATAAATGAACATACCATTTACAAATATTAACAAATACCAATCATAATATAATTAAAAATGATAAAATATTAACAAATCTAATTTACCTTAGTGGTCCACTGTGTAAAGTGTAGTCATTGTCAATATAGTGTGTCTTTATCGTCATATAAACTTCTTTTAGTTATCAGTTGCTCATAAGTTCGATGTGATGGAAACTCATACTTTTTAAATGTTTCTTTCTTGTAATCCTTGTATATCTTGAAAATGTCTTTCGTCAAGTTATTCCGAGTTAGGATCTTGAAGGTTGGTTGGAAAGAGGTGAACAACTTCGTAAATCTTTGTTTATCGATTATAAAGAGCGGATGTTCATCACCAATAACTATACCAGCTATTGAAAACATTGATCTTTTGCTATCATAAACTGTAGCAGTCATTTCATTCTTTCCTCTCATTAGGTTAGGGGTAAAAAATATTTGACCTTCTGATACAATTCTCTTTCTATTACACTACTTCATATGTCTCTTTAAATGTGAGGTGACACTTTTGAACTCCCAATCAACATCTTATGACAATGTTTACATTCAACCCTCTCTAGTCTGTCCATTGATTTAGTCTTGTCTAAGTGATTCCAAACATCACTTCTCAATAGACCTGGTGCACTTATTTCTTCACTTGGTATTTCTTTAGAAGTTGTTGTTGGTATACTCTTTGGTACCGAATTAGAACTCTCTATTGAAGGATTATGCTCTAAAACAATCATTATATATGAATATATAAATTATTCGTGGACATTTAAATATATATTTACACTTTGATAAACACTTAACAATCAAATTGATGATGATGATAATGGTAATGAAAGAATAATCAAAATCTAGCAAGTTTATTATTGTTTCAATTTAGATGCACGAACTTTTGTAACCAATTCTTTGATTCATATATGTTTTGGTAATGGTAAGTTTAAAATTTTGAGTGTTTGAATGTTTGGAGGGACATCCATATAACATTCATAGTTTCTAACTAATTATATTAGATGGACATAGCTAATATGAATAATGGGACTCATTGGGTCAAGAATTTCCAAATCAAGATATGTAAGTACTTGAGAAAACAGAATTAGTGTATAAACCTAATAACAGTACCGACCATAATACTTATATAGGAATCTAATACTACTTATTGATGCACATAAAATGATGATACTAATAAAAATATCCATTACAAAAGTAAAAGCAAACAGTAAATGAAATAGTATCATTACCACATAAAAAAAAACTAGTGGTTTGTTTTTTATCTATGCGTGGTATGCACTATAACGCCCCAACATATACCCTAGAAGTCTTATAGCATGTATAGGGTGTATTAAGAAGTTAACATAATGAATTAAGTACACCTAAGTATAGTAAGAGATATAAAGGTGCTTAATGTAAAAGACATGGGTAAATGGGTAATTTGTTCGTGTCGATATGGAATACGTAATTGGATGTGAAATATGTACGAGAATTTTGATATGTTTGCTTGGATTATGAACATGATGTGAGGGAAATTGGTAAAGGAAGTATCCTATTTGCTTATGAGATGTTTTTGGTTAAAATTAGATGTATTTTCTGTTGCTCTTACATGATAAGACCGAAGTTAGTTGATTTGGAATGTATACCTCACTGAATGGATAGGTTTTACTGAACATATTTCTGTAATTTGGCCATATCTTAGCCTTTAAACCTCCAAATTGGATAATTCCAATTAGAGATTAAATTAAAGATATAGGTCTAAAACTTTAATGAAGGAACTGAAATTTTATTGTGCCTCTAAGAGTTTTGAATTCTATTTTGAAGTTGAGTTCTGGCTACTATCCTTGTTTTCAAATAGCCTGTTTTTTGGGGTATAACTCCTGATATAATTAACCAAATTGTATGAAACTTGTGTCATTAGAAACTTAGAAATCTAAGAATGAAATAAATTGATAAGATTATACGCCAATGTGGGAATTAAAGGAAGAAGAAGGGCTAATATGCAATTTTTTAAAGTCAACTCATGGACCAATAAGATTAAAGCATGTGTGTCCAATAGAATTGTAACACATGTTCCAATATAATTTTAACACATGGTCTAATAGAATTGTAACATGTGGTCTAATGGGATTGTAACACATAGTCCAATAGGATTGTGACATATGGTCCAATGAGATTAAAACATGTGTCTAAGACTAGAAAATTTATGAAAAGGCACATGGAGAGAGAAGATGGATGACACTTTGATGGTGTAACTTCATATTTTTCTCCTCTCCATTTCACCTTCTTCATCCCATCATTTTTCATTTGGTGATTCAAGCAAAGCCAAAGATGAAGGGAAGACAAAGCATTAGAAGAACTACTTTGTCAATTTTAAGGTTTGGGACTTCACTTGGTTAATTTTTGTATTTGTGTACATTTGAATGTGTAAAAAGATTCATTTGGATGTGGAATGGTTGTTGGGATGATACTTTGATGTTATTTTGGTGTTATCTTGCATAGAATTTCATGTAGTGGAATTCTGTCTAGGTTTTGTTGAACCAGTCACATTGTTTAGGTCATAAATCAGCGTAAATACCTCTAAATTTGGTGATTTTAGTTGCATATGAAAACTAAGACATAGAACTAGAAATCTCCAGAAGAGACTCTGACTTAATTCTGGCTTTATGATGTTAGAAATTGGGATAGAAAATGATGACCTAAAGTTGCCCTTGTTTTGTAGTAGCGTATGATATTTGTTCTATAGCTCATGTGTTAGAAGTCAAAATGGCCTGATCTTTGATGTTTTGGAAACTAGAGACACAGATAGACAAATTTATAGAAGACCACAAAACCCAGTTTTGACTTTTTCTATACAAATATTAAGCAAAAACTAGACTCCGTCAAGTGATTTATTTTGGACTGATAGTTTGCCTATTTTTAGACCACTTTGGGGTTTAGCTTAAATTGCACTGTTTGAGTTGGTTTTTATTTTTCATTTTTACCGAATCTTATCCGAACCTTTTTTAATGTGTATGAACCTTTTTGAAGACCTAGAAATAAATGAAATAGGACTTACCACATGTGAATTGGGAGACTGAACATTAGAATATAAGATTGAGCATAATGCATTCCAAAGAAAATTTATATGTACATAAATGATTTGTATGCATATTCATTACTCATATGTGTATAGTCTGATTATAAAAGTCTGATTTTGATACCCTTCTAATGGTGGTAAGCCGTAAATTGCATGTATAAACACAAATACAGATTTTATGACTTGAAATATATTTCGTATGATTTGTTAATAAATGAAATGAAATTTGCATATGGTTAAAGAAAATGATATAGTGCTTACTCTATTGTCTTGGTTGTGGATAGATAGGCATGCCTATAGGGTTAAAGTGTAGCTGTTACAATTTGACACCACCGGTGTCCACAGTTTGATACCTTCAGTATCCACAGTTATAGTTCGATACCTTCGGGTATCTCCAGTTTGATATCTTCAGATATGTACAACACCCGGATATCCACAACACCCGTTATCCACACCCACAAAAAATGTTTAGGCCTAACATAGAAAATAAAGTAAAAAGATATAAATAAGAAACACAGTATGACAACATAAATAATTGGTCCATGAATGAGCATTTGCATTTGTATTGATAATTTGTATCTTTGAGTATTGAATATCAATGGTTGAGTTTTGAAGGTGAATTTTCGGTATTTGAAAAAAATATTGAAGCATGTTTGCATTATTTATTTGATTAAGTATGCTATCATTATTTATATTTGTGTGATGCTCATGAATATATGTGTTTGGCGGATGACTGCTGTGAGTGATCATCCAAACCAAGTGTTTCCCCACTAAGCTTTCAAGCTTAGCACGAGTATTAATCCATGTAGGTCCAAGTCATAAGAGTGAAGTACATGGAACATCTGCAAGGACCAAGGCCAATAGATAAAAGAAAAAGTACTTTTAGAAGGCGTTTTTAGTTAAAGATGACTGTACATGCAATGATTAAAGGAAATTGTATGTTTTCTTTTATATTACCAAGTAAATGTAAAGATTTATTACTACTGTTAAATGATAATGTTAAGTATTGGGGAGTTTTGTAATGTGTATATGTATAGCATTGAATATAATTGTATAACTTGAATACATGTACAAGAATTTGATTGTTGTATGTGTGGATGATTATAGGTTCCATATAGGGGGTGTTACATGCACGTAGGCTTGAAAATAATTAGGCGTTGTGAATATTCCATTGACTATATTGTACATATCAATCAGGAAGATATTCTTAATGACACATGTTGGTTTTCATTCCAATGTTCTTTATATTCTAGTACATACTTTTGATATAGACGATAAAAAAAGTCAACAGATGTCTGTTCATTTCTAAATAAGAACAAAAACAAACAAATCAGAAAAACAACACCACAAAAATGGTCATCAACATACTTAAGAGAATACAAAGCAGTCCAGAATAATATCAAATACTTACATATAATTACTTGATAAAGCCGTGACTAAACATGAATTTCATAAGAATTGGGTTCATAGTGGACTACTAAATTAATAAGTATTCTTTTCAAAAATAAAAATCAAAAAGTTTTGTTTTTTAAATTCTTGAAGTGTTTAGTTTGGGAGTAGGGCATTTAAGCCTCTTATTATGAATCCTAAAAAATCTAGTTATTAAATTAAAATTTTCAAAGTTCATCTTTAGTAAACTTAGAGATGCATCATTTGTCCTTCTTTAATGAACTTATAATTGTATCACTATTTTTACTTTCATTTAATTAAATTTTTTTGAATGGTGCCATTTAATGATCTATAATTAAATTTAAAAGGTAAATATCAATATAATACATTGATTTATCTTCTTTTTTATTTTTATGGTGATTTTGATTCATTAGAGAAATTTTAGTTAGAAAAAGTTTGTTATGTACATTTCATATAGTGACAGCTCGATATTTATGTTTAGGTTAAGATTTATAAGAAAATGAACCTTTCCATGATCAAATTATCACGCTTTTAAATATAATTTCCATATCTTTCAATGACAACAAAGATTAAAAAGCAATTTTTTTAAGGTTCTCGTATTAGGAAAAGGACCTTTGCACATCTACAAATCTTATGGGATCTTTAGGTAATGAATTTTTTAATTTCCTTATTTAATTCTTTAATATATAGCTTCAATGTGGACCTAACACTAATATTCATAACACAAAACATATAGAAACCTTGGACACTTGGTTTGGAAAAATGTAGAATGTTCAATCAACTATAAAAGTTGAAGAAAGATGGAAAGAAATTTGTGGTAACCAACAGACCAACAAACACAACCAAGCAATATGACATAATTAAAGAGATTATATGTGTGTGTGTGTGTGTGTGTGTGTATGTGTGTGTTAAAAAATTAGGGTTTATGTCATCTTACCTTTAAAACTTTAGCGAATTGAGAATTGGTGTTTGTTATCAACTACAATTCGCTCCTAGTAGTGAAGATGAGAATCTAACAACCCCAAAAATATAAACAACAAAAATGTCATTGTTAGAAATAAGTGCACTGCTCCCAAACTAAATGTCACTAAAGAAGTCTTACCAGGAAGATGGATTAAGGAAAGACAGACTAAACTCTTTGGGAGAGTTAGAGAGGCAAAGACAGACCAAGCCCAACTTGGCCCGGTGTCTAAAATTTGTCTAGCTTAGGCCAGTCTCGGTCTTATATACTAAGCCTGCTTGAGAACCACTCTCCTATAAGTATATATTGAAACAAACACTTTATTCAATAGGTTTATAATATTATATCCAACTTTCTAGATATCTCACAACCTTTTTGTTATCCAATTCAATTATGATCTTAATAGATAATATATGCTTCAACTATACATCACATCTTAAAATTATTAACTTTGACTCTTCAAAGTCTTAACATTTCGTATCTAATATGAAATCTTGTTAATTAATTTAATTAGAATTACCAAAAGTAAGTTGTTGTACTAGACTTTGCTATAAAGAGAATAAATATTGCACTATATATTATCTTATATTGCATTTTTCTTCTTACATAAATCCACAATATTGAGGAATTTAATTGTATATGTATTCACCAAAGAATTTCATTCCTTATAAATAACTGAATATTTTATCTTACCACATTGATCTCATCAAAGTGCTTTGGTACTTAATTTTTTACTTGGATTTAAATAATTTAAACTTACCAAAAATTTATATCAATACTTCATTTAATTCATATGACTATATTGCAAGAAGTCATTGGTAAATTTCATGAAGTATAAGCATTCATCCTTTCATCACATGTATAAATTTAACAATTCAATATTATTATTATCTCTTCATCAAAAAGTTGATTTTGTCATTATTCAACTTAACAAGTTTCATAAGATTCATACGATTCATAATCAAAAGGATTTATATATCTTTGAATGTAACTTTATGAGTGACCTATTAGGTTCTTAATATGTTAGCAATGATTATAAATTATATTATAATTTATAATTAGAATTAGATAAATTAACGCTTATTTTAATTTATCTTTAATTATCCAATTCTCTAATTTATAATGATATATCAAAATTGATGTTTAGTAACATGTCATGACTATCCAAATATTAGGAATGTCTAAGTGGTTTGACTCAACATGTTCATACATTTTTATAATCTATAATTTAATCATTTTGTTATCTAATATTCCAATTGAACATAGAGTATGGGTTTTGTGTCTACTCTATTAAATCTAATCATGTTCATTCTTGCTAATTATTAATTGATTTATAATTTATATATGAAAAAACCTTTTCAAATCTCAATTCACTCTAATAAAAGAATTTGTTAAATCACAATCAATCAAGAATAGCATAATATTGTCTCTATTTATTTTAGAGTGATGAATCATTTATTAACTTACTCAACTATCTGTATACAGTTCATACTATATCTAAGTACTACTAATTGAACTACCCTAAATAAAATACGTCATAAGTAGCATCAAAATACAGTAATTCTCACATGAAATATTTTGGTAATATCAAGTTTAGAGATCAATTATAGAACCATCATAATAAAGAAATCCAAATACATGTAAGTACTATTCTATTTGTGATTCTCGTAAGGATCAATTCAATGAACTTATTTTTTAATAAGCATCTCATGTTTGTTAATGTAACACCCATATACCCCCTGGAAGGATATGTGGATGCCACCCAATACAGAACAACAAATCAAAACATTTCACACATGCATTTCGAGAATCTCAAACATACATATATTACATATCATACTTTCAGAACAAACATCCAAAGTTATTTATAAGCCCAAACAAACTAAACAAAATACATTTTCTTACCTTGCATAGAAAAATCAGTCTGTTTACCTTCCTGAGTAGCCAAGATAAGTTGTTGTAACTTAGCATCAGTTCTTTGAGCGTCACAAATCTCCTGCCTTAACGTAGGCTTTGCTCTCAATTGAGCTATCAAATCTCCATCAGATCCTAATTTCCATCCAATCTACTTCAGTGATAATGCTGAGATGGTCTTTCGACTCAAGGCATCAGCTACAACATTAGCCTTACCTGGATGGTAGTCCACAATACAATCATAGTCTTTAAATAATTCCAACCA
>JAOQMR010000212.1:9562045-9572146 GCA_027563865.1 Erythroxylum pelleterianum | reverse complement strand
TAACTCAAACATCAATAATACGCATAAACATAAATCAAACATCAACAATTCGCATTAACATAACTCAAATATCAACAATACATATTAACATAATTCAAACATCAACAATACGTATAAACTTAACTCAATCATCAACAATCTACATTAATAGAACTCAATTATCAACAATTCGCATTAACATAACTCAAACATCAACAATACGTATAAATAAGTCAAACACCAACAATCGGCATTATCATAACTTAAATATCAACAATACATATTAACATAAGTCAAACACTAACAATATGCATAAACATAAGTCAAACATCAACAATTTCCATTAACATAACTCAAATATCAATAATACGCATTATTATAACTCAAATATCAACAATACACATTAACATAAATAAAACATCAACAATACGCATAAACATAGCTCAATTATCAACAATCCACATTAACATAACTCAATTATCAACAATCCGCATTAACATAACTCAAATATCAACAATACACATTCAAATCAGTCAAACATCAACAATCCACATTAACATAACTCAAACATTAACAATGTGTATTAATATAAATGTTACAAACATTACATTTCAAACAATATAAACAACACTTTTATTACCTTCAATTATCATGATCAAGATCTTGAAAACCATCATCATTAATTACATTATAATTCGACTCTTCATCACTATTATATTCGGCCAAAGTAACATCATTGTCGTAAAATTCATCTTTAATATAGTCTTCATCTCTTTCTACGACAACATTGGCTTATACTTCATTTTCTTCTAGTATATTTGGATCAACATCTCTCCTATAGAATGATGATACATCTGCATCTTCTATTTGTAGGGATCCATTATTCAGCTCAAATTGAATCTCTTGATATATTTCATTATCATCTTCACTTATTAAACCATTATTCCTTTCACAAAAATTGAATAGATTTCAATGTTAAAACTTTTGAACAACTTTCCAATTGCTACCCAATGCAGTGTTGTTGATGTAGAATACTTGCTTCACTTGACTTGCAAGGACAAAAGGGTTATTATCATACCATGTGTTACTAAGATTGATGCTAGTAATATTACCATTCACTTTTATGTCAGCAAGTTTAATTATCTGACCACCAATACTAAAAGCATACTCCAAAGTAACAATAGATACTAGAATTGCAAGGCGAACTCGTGCAATTGCTTACATGATTGAAGCATCACTTTCATTTTTTTTCCACCATAGTAATACATCGAACTCCACATCTTTAACTTTGATCACAACACTTGTGTCCAAATAATTGTCTAACTCCTTCCTACTATAAGAAATCACATACAATATTTAAATGTCTTCCACAGTTTGTCCGACCATATACTAATAATAATTAAGCTTCTTCGTCATCTGCTCTGTCATGACCTGGATAATCTCATTAAAGCCAAGGATCTAATTAGATATAACTTTCTTGATCTTGTATATACTACTAAAACAACGGTGTAAAATTGGATATTTTGTTCTTGAAAACAACTCAATAGCATTATAAAATGTTTACATCTTTACACAAAATGCTTTAGTCAATTTTTATTGCTCTTTTGTTGGCAGGCAAGTATATTGAGAATCTTTTTGTCTCAACATGTTGAACACCTCAGTATATTTGGTTTCCAACTCCAACATCTTGAATGTTGAATTCATCTAGTAGGATAATCTAAAATCAACTTCTTCGTACAAGGAATGCACAATTATCGTATTGTTTATCCAAAATTTTTAACTTTTTTTAGTGTTGCACTCCAATACACTACACTATTCTCCACCAATAGTGTTCTTTAAGAGTGTGGCATAGTTTCGTGCTACTCGGATGCATAGCGTAAGCTGAGGAATGATCTTCCTCTAGGATCTCTTTCTTTAATTCTTCTACATCAGGTACTCTTCCTTGATGGTAAGCTCCATTCTCTGCCTAGTCTCAACTTTTGTCTTCAATTTCATCAACTGTGGATCTTGTATCTGTCTCTCTCTAATTTGATCCACCAAGTTGGGACAAACGTGAAAGGTAGCAATTAATGCCGCTTAGTCTGTCATATTCAATCTCTCCTAGAGACCTCATTTTCACTAGAAGTGGAAGATATATCGTCTTCAGTTATGCTATAGAACTAATAGGTCTCATACTTAAGGCATCAGTTACTACATTGGCTTTTCTAGGGTGGTACTCTATAATATAATCATAATCTTTCATTAACTCCAACCATCGCCTCTGCCTCATATTCAGTTCCTTCGTAGTAAACAAATATTGCAGATTCTTATGATCCGTAAAAATCCTACAGGAAATACCATACAAAATCCAATACCCTACTCTATTGTAGTGCCATTACGAGAAGCTTAAACAAGCCAAAATGAAGCATAGACAAACAATTAGAACAAAAGAATATGCCGATAAACGATTCGAAGTGAAGATAAATGAAGAAGAAAGCAACTAAGGTTTTATGGAAACTTGGTGTTAAGTAAGGTTTTATGCGATAATAACATATCTCGGTGGACGCTGCTGGCTTGATGATGAAGCGGCCACTACAGAGCAAGGAATTGAGCCTTGAGATGTTGGTTAGTTGCCACCGGAGATGTAGATTTCAAAGGGGATAGGTGACAGCGAGAACTTCTGCATTTCTTCCAATAAGTAACAAAAAACATTAGTACAAAATAATGTCGTTTTAGATAAGAAAACTAACATCTCGATGCCCAAATTCATACCAAAACTTACTTTTATTTTTATATTATGTTTTAGTACAAAATAATGTCGTGGATGTTAAAATATGGATGTGATTTTACGCTTTAGGATTGAAAACAAGGCTTTCTGATAAGGCGGGACAAAATTCAAAATATTAACTCCTGTGACAAAAAATACTGAAACCTTACGTGGCTATGGCTGATGGAGCACGCGAATTTCAAATTTGATTAAGAAAAAAGTCAAAAAGCACAAAAGTGATGGAGAATGGGTAAATTAGAAAGTTTGGAAGTACATGGAGATCAAAAGTAAGAATGTGCAATTACATAAGCCAACATAAACAATGCGTTGGACGAGGAGGGAAGAGGGAAGCGGATAGAAAGGTGGAAACGACACGTGGAGACGTTACTCTTGGCAAAAAGAAAACTAAAATAAGGGAGGGCAGGTCAGGACGCGATCAAAACGGAACAATTCATTCATATTCTTCATGATTTAATAGCCAAAAAAAAAATTGCAGTTTCAAAACTTCTCTCCGCACCCATCGCTCCCTTAAATATACAAAAATAGCAAGACCGTAATCTTTTCCTTTTTATAGATACAAAGAATAAAAAGCAGCAAGTGTTTTTACAAGAAACAACCCAACTACAACTGGGAGACAGAGCCAAGGAGAAGAGAGACTCTGAGGAAACAGGAATAACTCAAACACAGAGAAAGTGTTTGCTTTGTTTGAGGAATTAAAAACACACCATGTCGTGGCAAACTTACGTGGATGATCATTTGATGTGCGACATCGAAGGCCAAGGCCACCATCTCACCGCGGCTGCCATTGTCGGCCATGACGGTAGCGTCTGGGCTCAGAGCTCCTCCTTCCCCCAGGTCTTCTCTCTCCTTTTGATGCTCATTTCTGAAATTTTTTTACTTCATCTGATCTGTAGTGTCTTCATCTGTTAAATTGCATGGTTTGTTTGATAATGTCGGTTTCTGTCTTCAGTTTAGGTGCGTCCATCTGAATCGATTTAGCTTAAAAATGACTACTTTCGTCAATGTGGAGAAATGTGGTTTCTCTTGCGTCATTCGATGTGCAACATTACTTAAGAGTCAGCGATCACTTGATTCAATCTTTGCATGTTGATCTGATTTTAGCTCTTGGACTTGAGGGTTTTGGTGCCTGCCTAGGTCCCATCTAGTGTATTGTTAAGATTTCTTGGCGAGCCTCCACGTAAACTTAAATCTTAGTCTGATATACAAATTAATTTTAATTATACAATGCAAGCGGACTGTAGCTTTGACTTTATTCAGAGGATTTTAAGGATACTATTCGAACATATTTATTGCACTTGGTTGCGTAGTTGTCCTTTACGAGTGAAGGAGGATTAATGAATATTGCTCCCACTGTGCTTTTGTTGAGACAGGAACCGGTACTCGATTCTTGTGAATATGTTTGTGTCCTTGCTTTCATGACCAAACCGGTCTTCTGTCCACGTTTGCTTAGCTAGCATTTTCCGGTTTGTCTTTATCGGAAGCCTATAAACCTCTTGTTACATTATATACAGCCACGCAGAATCCACCTAACAACTGCTTGCGAATGACATGTTTCATGTCATCTCTTTTGTTGGCTAGACTGAGTTACATTTAGTTTCTTTTCTTGATAACCTATAATTAAAAGAAAAATGGCATGCTTACGGCTGATCTTATTATTTTCTATGTAATTATACATGATTGCCTTCATCTGTATTCATTTTTGTATGTATCCTTGTCCTGTATACCAATGTCAACCTCGAAGGAGTTCTAATCTATTATTTGTTACATCATTTTCAGTTGAAATCTGAAGAGATCACAGGCATTATGAAAGATTTTGAGGAACCTGGTCATCTTGCACCTGTAGGCTTACACCTTGGAGGCACAAAATACATGGTTATTCAGGGCGAGCCAGGAGCTGTAATTCGTGGAAAGAAGGTGATGTATATAATTAATTATACTTTATTATGTTAATATCAATGAATAAAAACTTGTTTTGGCATCTAGATCTGGTTTCATGTTTCTATCCTCGAATATTGTGGCATCTCCATTCTCATTGGATGATAAGAGTGAAAAGAATTGCATGGTCGAGATTGCTGGAATTGTATTCAACTTCAGTAACAAGCTTGACTGTCTTGAATTGGCAGGGATCTGGCGGGGTCACCATAAAGAAGACTGGCCAAGCACTTGTTTTCGGTATCTATGATGAGCCTGTCACTCCTGGACAGTGCAACATGGTTGTCGAGAGGTTGGGGGATTACCTCGCTGATCAGGGGCTGTAGGCCTATTCTAAGTCATAAATTACAATATATCTTCGCTTGGGAGTACGAGTACGACCACTATTTACATTTCTCCCCCATTTTTGCCTTTTATATTTACAAGCATCTGCAGAAAGCGTCGAGCTGGCAGTGAAGATGTTGGAAATAATAACCTTTATGTGAAGACTAGATATTGGCTGTTTGGTATTTAGCAGTTAAGCTTGCATCATCTTTCTTGGTATGTCTTGATTTTTATGTGTCCTGCTCCAGTTTTGTTATCACCTTTTCTTGGTGCAAATGGCAGTGAGGACTTCAGAACATTCTTAAGTTATATTTCACTTTTAAGTATCTTCACTTGAGCGCACTCGAGTAGCTTTCAGTGAAGCTAGCGATTTGTTCTTATCTTTGTTGGTTTCCTTTCTTGTTATCCAAACCAAGTTGTGGATTAACATTTGAAATGCTAGAGTTGAAACAAATACTACGCCTGTCACCACACGAGGAAGAGGTAAATTCACGTAGTTCTTTTTCTAGGACAGGAGGAGCATGAAAAAGAACATGCTAGCTAGCCATACAAGTAAAGTTGACCCCACATAAACATTTATACCTATTATCTTAACTTGGTCCGCAGAATATGACTTGTGGATTCAACCAAAAAATTAGCTCTTATATATTTGTCCCTTGGGGTGTCGTCGGTAAGCGACAGGACATAGAAATCTCGGCCCAATCCTAGAGCCTGAGCTGTAACCGACCCAATGATAGTTCATTTAGTGGAAGAAGCTGAGCCTGAGTCGTAATAACTCGTAATTGTGAGGATATGGTGTGATAATATTTGGATGCGATAAAGTGGTTATGGGCATCTTTCTTTTTGAAAGGAAAAGATAAAGTGGATCTATCTGTCTATGTTATGATTGAAAAGTTTTAAGCCCCTAGGTTTTACCTCTTCTCAAGCCAGCTAATGGCTCAGCCTTTTACATCACACCTTTCCTCAATTGGTTCTTTGACTAAGTTCGTTGCTGATTCAAGTGCTTCCATGGTCACAACGTTTTTGTTTTGACGATGAACAAAAAAGAGCAAATGAAAAAGTAAATTCTTATTTTATTTACACTAAATTTCTATTAATTTGTAGAACTTTTTAATTACCTAAGTTTATACATTTTAAATATATATTAATCAAACCACGAGCTGTGGCATGATGGTATGCTCATCTCGTCTCTTAACCATGTGGTGGGGGGTTCGAACCCCCACTCATGGAAATGGAGCAACTCTCATGACCAGCTCTTTACCGCTTAGTGCGAGCTCCCAAGGTGAGTCCGAATTTAGTCGGTTATTCCTGTGGTGTCGGATACCGGATGGTTTCGACCAAAAAAAATATATAAATCATATGTAAACCTAATTTTGAATGAGTTAAATTTGTGTTTAAAATAACTTTGCAAACATTAATTACAACGTAATTGGAGTAACGTGGCAATTTTCTTCCTTCAAATTTCACCTCCATCTAATTTTCAACGCAAAAAACATTAGATTATGTAGAAAAAGAGAAAATAGAAGTGAAGATGTGTAGTACACTAGTACTTCCATGTCCCGTTGCTTCAACGCAATACCTAATAATTTTCTAACGAAGGCGGGTCTCGACCGGCCAAGGCTTCACAGATAAGAAAGAGAGACGCTGAGACCCAAAGCCTAACATATCGCACTTAGCTCTTTCTCTCTCCTCTGCCCTCTTTCTCTCTTGCCCATCTTATCAAATACCTTGAGTACAGAACCATCTCTTACTCTAAGCGCAACCTCAAACTCCAATCTTGGAAGAACAACAACCATGTCGTGGCAAACCTACGTCGATGATCACCTTATGTGCGAAATCGAGGGCAATCACCTCTCTGCAGCCGCCATCATCGGCCATGACGGCAGCGTTTGGGCTCAGAGCTCTAACTTCCCTCAGGTCCTCATTTCCTTCACTTCACTTTCTGTGTTCTTTTAAAAGTTGCATATGAGATGGATTAGCTGCCCCTTTTTTTTTCCTTTTGATCTGACTTCTTTATTTGTTTGAACATTGTCCATCGATTTATTATCTTGTAGGGCTTATTTTAAGTTCGTGACGCTTGATCCACTGTTATTAGGTCGGTGCTGAGAAAGTATTTGATTGATGTGGGAGCTTTTTGGTTTTCCCCATAATGAAATTGGATGTGACTATTGGTTGTGTCTATATGGTTATATTTGATCCCTTGGGTTAGTAGGTTTTCCGCTTAGTTGTTTGCATCTTTCATTATTTAGGCTGAGATTCTGAGACTGGGAATTAACCTTTTGATATTGAAAACTATAACCTTTTCAAAGATTCAAGATCGTTGACATTTATACTGTCAAAGTTGTGATTGCAACTCTTATTATTCGTAGGTGCGCTGGCACTTGTATACTAAGTGCTCTCTTGCATTTTTGTGGTCGTATATGGATATACAAAACCGTATTTTGCTAAGATTCCTTTTGTTCTACTGCTCATCTGATGTTGTCTTCAGTTCAAGCCCGAGGAAATTAATGACGTCATGAATGATTTTAAAGAACCTGGCTTTCTTGCACCCACCGGATTGTACCTTGGTGGCACCAAATATATGGTAATCCAAGGAGAGCCAGGAGCTGTCATTCGAGGAAAAAAGGTGATGATCTTGTACCAGGAAGTTATTTTTAGTTTGTTTGCCACCCTACTTATTTGCTAGGGGAACAATACAAAAAAATTTGTGTTTGCTTGAAAAATTAACTAGTGTTATGAATTCCCAGAATGCCCCATCTCCAAAATTTGAACTGAAATTGCTCAAAATGTAAACAATCTGAAAAATGTGATTGTCAAACGCCGTAGGGTATATTTTTGTTGAATCTAGCTAGATTATCGCTCTGCAAAAGTGGAAGGCTGGGTTGATTTTAGACAAGAAGTCAATAGCTTCCTGACCTCAGTATCTGTATCAGAATGTGTGATGTTACTACTCGATCGCTTTCTACTTTGTCTTCTTGCAACTGAAATCTGAAATCTGGCGTTTATTTTTGTTAGGTTTATGATTTTTAAAACTTCTGAGGCGTTTGTCTTTAATTTCAGGGACCTGGTGGTGTTACCGTTAAGAAAACCAGTCAGGCTTTAATCATTGGTATTTATGATGAGCCGATGACTCCAGGCCAGTGCAATATGATTGTTGAAAGGCTGGGAGATTATCTCATTGATCAGGGTCTTTGATCATGTTGTGTGGTTATAGTTGCAATTTTCTTGGCTTTCTATACATGCTAGCATCTGCCAACGGCCTGTTTTTTTGACTGCAGTGGAATAAGTTATGGAAGTATTGAAACTCGCGGGAACACTTTTTCATAGAAAATATTTGGTGCTTATTTATGATCTCTCTGTTTATGTACTATTTGATTGGGTGTATTTGGTATTGTCAAGTATGGTACTTTCTCTGAATTGAAACGAATCGTATATGGCGGATGCTGTAATTTGAATTTAGTTGGGCACCTTTTTTTTTCCATTTAATTTGTTCCTTTTCTTTTATGGTGGATATTCAACGGATAGTTGTCTGAGGATGAGGCGGGAAGACATTTTGATTCCATGGATGAAGTCTCTCATCCATGGAATCAAAATGTATACCATCAAGTTTAGAGACTCAGCATTGCGTTTTGCTCTATCAATTTGGTTACCTTTATTGAAGGCAAAAGGTCAATTTTGATTTTAGCTTTTACAACATATACAAATAAAACCTTAACCGGTTCAAAATAATGAAAAAGTTGAGGGTTATATGATGTCCTCAACTTTTGTAATTTAATATTAATTTATTTTCTGGAAGTCTCATATTGTCATGTACTTTACATGTTAGGGCTTACAGAAGAAATAAAAATATAAAACAATAATTATTTTTTTACCAGTAGGACTTATCCTATTTAATTGACTATGGTGGGTTTCACGGGAAAAAAAATTTATTAATTGATGAAGTTCACATTTCTCGACCTGTCTTACAATTGCTTACGGGTATGATCTACAACTTCTAAGATTCAATCTGTGACTTCCAAATAATCTTTAGATTATTTATCATTTCTCAGTGGTTCAGAAACTTGCAGGACCAATACCAAAAGAAGTTAACTTGAGTATTGTATCATCCTGTGCTGCTTAATATTTTATAACAATTGTTATATAGTTATATTTGATGGCTGAAAAGACTCAGATTGGCAAAATAACTAAGAATTTTTATGTTATGACCCAAACCCAATTTAACGTAAAGTTGAAATGTGTGCACAATGATAATGGTACTGAACAAAACTTATCTGCTTAGATAATTATTTTGTTGAGAATGGAATCCTATTTGAACCTCCTATGTGAGAACCCCTTAACAAAACAATAGTGCTGGCCCTAGGCAGGGCTAGGCACCTGCCCAGGACTCACTATAAAAAGAGGGCCCCAATCCCATGTTTTGTAACTTTTGTCATATGACCTCTCGGGCTGTAGGTAGTAATAAATGATTTTAACGTTAGTGTAGTTGATGTTTTCAAAGAGTTAAACGTTAGTGGAAGGCTGGAAGAAGTTAGTGGAAGCCGTGAAGTTTCAAGATTGATAAGTTATAAGTTAACGTTGTGGTTAAGTTAACCTGTCATGCTTATAAATAGTTTTGAAATGTTTATGTGTATTTTTTCCTTCTAATTTTTTTAATTTTTATCAGTACATGTATTTAAAGTACTCCAACTTAAAAATTAGCAGTAAAAAATTTACAATTCTGTCTTCTAAGTTCTGAATATAATTTAAAGATAAAGTTTCTGATTTTTAATATATTTTTAGCTTATTAAATATTTGAATATTTTATAATTAATTTGTAATTTGTCATTAATGTTGACATTATACTAGCTTATTTCCTAGGTATGTTAAGTTCTTGTACTAGCTTATTTCCTAGGTATGTTAAGTTCTCCTAAAAGGTGGAAGGTTTTGCTTGATATTGTTTTAGGCTAACTATGAAATCATTGTCCAACACTCGTTGGGAGAGTCAAATAAAAAGTGTTAAAGCTATTAGATTTCAAGCTCCTTAAATAAGATTGGCTTTGATGGAATTATCTAGATCTTGTGATGATGCCAAGTCAAAGAGTGAAGCAGAAAGCTTGGTT
>JAOQMR010000212.1:9550300-9561945 GCA_027563865.1 Erythroxylum pelleterianum | reverse complement strand
ACATAAACCAAGTCATTCAACCTCTTATGCTCCAATCTATTCATTTTCTTGGAATGGATAAATTCAAATGTGCTCCACTTTCGTTCACAACCAGTTGCACTCACACATTGACTTAAAATTTGAATCGCAAAACCTTCTCAATTTTGGAACACAACATCCGAATTGATCCCACCAAGAAACAACAAGTTATAAGATAACAAAAGTAGTATTATAAACAAAATAAAGTGATAAATAATTTTCAACAAACAAGAAATAGGAAATAAGTAATACCCGGAGAAAGTTTTCCTCTTTGTCAAATAGCGATTGGCATTCCAAAATCCTCATAAGACAACTTATAAAGCTCCATTTGTGAGCTTAAAATATCTTGCATTGAGTCATGAGGAGGTAATTGTGAAAAGCATTCATCTACTAACTTCAGCTTGCTTTTAAATATCCAGTCTAAAATACACACTATGATTCAAAAATGCCCCAGCTGCAAACAATGGAGAAGAAAGTTGTCTCCCTCTTCTTTCATTAATGACTGAGAGATATGGTAGGTATAAAGAAGGCCTATTTTTCATATTGGCCTTAATTGCTTCCGTCGCTCTCTCCATAGCATAAAAAATATATCTCATTGTTGGCTTTTCTTCACTATCAGCTAACTGAAGCACTTTCACCAAAGGCTCACAAACTCGGATAACGAATTGACATTGTGACCAAAATTTCCTATCTTCCAGTATAATACTACAAACTTTCATTCCAGAATTAGACCTAGCATGCTGAGATGCAACCCACTTATCACTTGTAAACATTTGCCTTAACTCCTTCTTTATCGAAACAAAAGACTGAAGTGATAAGAAATTTGTTGCAAATCTTGTCACAGCAGGGCGACACAAATTCCTATCATTGGTAAATTCCCTTCTCATCAAATTCAAAACCCATGCACGATTATAAATGAATTTTGTTACCTTTTTTGCCTTCTACATGGTCTCATCAATAACAGGAAAATAACTAGGATCTCCTATATTCCCCAGTATTAAGTCAATGCAATGTACAACACAAGAAGTCCAAAAAAATAAATTATAGGTACTTTACAACCTTTTATCTGCCGCTTTATAAGAAGAATCATTGTCAGTAATAAACTAAACAATTTTTTCCACCCCTACTTCATTCACAACTTCATCAAATATCCCAAACAAAGTCTCAACATTTCTAATCAGGCCAAATGCATTAATAGATTTTAAAAACATAGAGTCATTTGAAGAATAAACAAAAAAATTTATAATAGGCTCTTGTCTCCTATTTGTCCAACCATCACACATAATTGAGCATCCATTAATACCCTAACTCACTCTTCTTTCAACCAAATAAGTTCTCATTTCAGAAACAGCATAACTCGAAAGTTTACCTCTTAAGTCATCAATCGATGACCCTTTGTATCCTGGACCATAAGAGGCTATGGCATCTATCATAGGTTGATAATAATATGATTGAGAAGCGTTAAATGACGAACCTGTATCATACCACCATCTAGCTACTTCCATATCCACATTGTGAGCCGCATCTCTTGTCTGCATTGTACTACGAATTGAAGGTTAGGCTCCAGGAATTGTTCGTGGTGTAAAGAAACCAGACACCTGCCTTCTTCTCTTCCTCACATCAGATTCTTCAGGATCCTAAGGCTGAGATGGAACACTACCAGTACCAGTACCAGTACCACTTCCACCTTCAACATTTCCATAATCACCACGAAAACCAGAAAACGAACTTCCACTACCAATTGCAAAATCCAATCTTCCCCTTCTATCTTTCTCAAATTGATGTTCATCAAGCAATGTTTTCATCTGCCACTTCACATCATGACTTACTCTTTTACACGCTTCCACATCTCCTTTAACCCCAACTAAATGCCTCTTCAATCAGGTGATTCCTCCACCTTTCAAATGCTTGTTACAAAACAAGCATATGGTATGATTCTTTTAACCAGGAACCGCACCAGTGTGAGCCTAAGTTGGATCATTGTATCTTCCTGAACTAGGTTGATTGAGAGTATTTGAACTTCCTTCTATTTATCTGTAATTCTGTACACAAAAATAAATAACACATAATTTTAGTACACAATGACAATATGCATATCCATCTTATATAATATAACTCATTATGTAATAGTCATTCCATTTACAACAATTTCTAATTCCAACAATCACAATCATAATTCCATTTCATTTACAGTACAACAATTTTAAATTACAACAATCACAAAATAATCATAATTCTATTTCCATTACCTTTCATTTACATTCCCATCCATTTACAACAATTCCCAATTTCAACAATCACAAAACAACCATAATTCTATTTCCATTTCCATTCATAATTTCATTTCCATTCCAACAATAACCAACAATTTCCAATCCCAACAATCACAAAACAATCATAATTCTATTTCCATTTACAACAATTTTCAATTCTAAGTTTCTAACAATCATTTCCTTCCATTTACAACAATTCCTAATTCTAACAATCACAAAGCAATCATAATTTCATTTGCATTTCCTTCCATTTTCAACAATTTTTAATTCCAACAATCACAATTATAATTCCACTTACATTTATAATACAACAATTCTAAATTACAACAATCACAAAATAATCATAATTCTATTTCCATTTTCTTTCATTTACATTCCCATCCTTTTACAACAATTCCCAATTCCAACAATCACAAAACAACCATAATTCTATTTCCATTTCCATTCCAACAATAACCAACAATTTTCAATCCCAATTCCCAACAATCACAAAACAATCATAATTTCATTTCTGTTTACAACAATCACAAAAAACTTTCATAATTTTATTTTCATTTCCTTCCATTTACAACAATTCTTAATTCTAACAATCTCAAAACAATCATAATTCCACTTTCATTTCCATTCATAATATCAATTGAATTTCCATAATTGGCAAATAATGCATGACATATCTTATACAATTGTTCATACACATATATTCATAACATAATCATCAAGTTTAAAGATTTATTTATAACATGAGATCAAGTTGAATGATATAAATGTAAGTATAAATAATTAAAATTTACAACTACAAGTCTACAACATATTCACACTTTAACAACAAACATTCAATACATCACTTCTTTATGCTCAAACAAAATTTTTCCTATATGAGTAAATTCAATACCAAATATTAAAAATAAATTAATATTTCACATATATTAATAATATATCAAATATCAATTAATGATTTAAAAATCTTTGAGTGTTCTGAAAAGTTAGAGTCATAAATAAAAGAGATAGGTGTCTTGTAGTTTTCTATAATGAACACAAATAACATTGACGAGTTGATCAAAAGTAATAATGACTACTCTCATATCAAAGGTAATAATAATTTTCCTATAGTGATTTAGTTATGATTAAACAAAAAGGCCCATCATTTTTTCTAAAAATTCTATTCATTTCAAATTCTCCAATCTCCATACTAAGCTTAGTCTCAATTAGTTCAATTATTGCATACTTATTCTAAAAAACAAATTCTTATAATGTTATATATTTTTTAGGATGGTTATTACTTATTACTTCTAAGTTCTAACATTCCAATAAGCTATAGACATATGGATAATTTCACATTTGATTATTAATTTTACATTTAGTTTTAAATGTTAATTACTTAATTATCAACTTTTCATTTTAAGTTTTAACAATTTTATTCTTTACATAATACATAATTAATTAATTACATACTAATCCCATTTTTAATTTCCATTTTCAATTCCAATTATAATTTTTATGTAAAAAATTAATAACAAAATTCCAATACATTCGGTATTCAAAAACAATTCCAATTCCAATTCCAATTCCAATTCCCAAACAATTCCAATTCGGTATTCAAAAACCAAAAACCAAATCCATTCCTCCACAAATACGACAAACGTAAATCCATTCCAATTCCTCCACAATTCCAATTCGGTATTCAAAAACCAAAAACCAATTCCATTTTCATCAACTCATCAACACCAATACACGACAAACACAAATCCAATCCATTTCCAAATTCCAATCCACAACACAAAAAACAAAATCCATTTACCAGCAATTTGGAGTATCAACAGTAACAAACACCCAAAAAAAATTATTTAACCGTCGGATTGTCTCGGGTCTTCACTTAGGTATTCGGGTTGGGCTTCGGGTCGTGCCTCTGTGAGCTGTCGGAAGGTCGGTGGTGGTGCGGTGGTGCGGCGAGGAGGAGAGGCGACGTCGAGGAGGAGCTGTCAAGGCTAGATTGACACGAATCTACACGGAGAGGAGGAGAACGGAGAACAACCGGGGCGACTGGGTGAGGAGGAGAACCAAGCGCCGCGACGGTGAGAGGATCTCCAGACGTCAACGACAGAGACTGTGAGACCGTGAGAGGCTGAGAGCGAGAGAGCGAGAGAGAGAGGGTTAGAGAGAAGAAGAAGAGTAGAAGAAATGAAGAAGAAAGAAAGAGTAGCAGACGAGGGTCGGGGGGGGGGGTTTGGGTAAAATTAGGTAAAAAAACTTTTTTGCAGATAAGTCCTCAGAGTTTTTAAAAATTCCAAAATTGCCCGAAATTTTTCGGAATGTTGGGTACTGGCCGGTACCCAACGGAAAACCCTAGTACTGGCTGGTATTTATGGCCGATACCGAGGTTGGGATCCGAATTCCGTTCTCCGACCGGTAAGGTACGTTTTGGTCGGTACCGGCCGTAACGTAACGGATCCCATAATCATGTACTTAGGCCACAACTGCCATTATATTTCTTGCATTCATGAAATGCAATGCATTATTCACATTTGCATAATCCTATTCACATACAATTTGCACTTCAATATTTCATGCATATAACACATTCATCGAATTTTCATTGTCCGGAATTCAACAATCAAATCACATTCATATGAGTTTCTAGTAGTCAATCAATACAAAAATTCAAACAAGCAAACAATGAAATGAGACCATCTAGGCCTACTCACAGTACGTTCCAAAATAGCATTTGCTTCCATATTCTGAATATGCCTGTAGGCGGACGTTTATCTTGCATATCCCATTTATGCAGTACACAATTCACACATGTTACAAAACTCATTTATACACAATTAATTATATGGACTATGTACAATGCATGTCATTACTTTACCAACTTCATAACTTAATCACTGATCAATCCTTTGAATCACAACCTCAATCCTTTAGTACTTCGATAACACTAACTCATCCACAAATTTTCCAATATAAACCCGTATGTGAGTAGAGAGGAGGAAAAATAAATAAATAAATAAATAAATAAATATATATATATATATATGTCACTATCAACTTTTTGCTTAAAACTCAATATTTCTTCTTCATTCTTATTTCATTTCAACTCACAAATCACAACCAAATCAAAACTCTATCACTTTTTTTTTCATAATCGTCAAAACCAGAAACAGTCACGCATATTCATCACGTTTTCTGCATTTCTTCACTTTCATTTTTCTGCATTTTTAACTTGTGTATTTTCTTCTTTTCTTTCTCTAACTACCACTTTAATCTTTCTTCCTTATCTTTATACATCTTTTTTTTGATAAATATCTTTATACATCACCATACACCTATCTTTTAACTCTAAATTCATTTTTTTAATCACCTCTAAAACACTTCAGACTTACATATATATGTACATATACATATGAACAGTAAAAACATCAACATAACAGAAGACTGCACATCCATTTTCTCCAAATTTTTTTGCACTAATCTCCTACACGTTTTCATTGATCTTTTAACTCTAAAAACTAGTTTAACACTATCCCATAACATTTCAATCATCAATCCAAAGAAAATCAACATGTATGGTAAACTCAAAATCTCCTCACTCATTTTCCAGCAAATATAAATATCATTGCTCTTAACCATTTAGCAGTGAGTTAACGATGCATGCTTCATTTCATACAAAAATACATAATCATAACCAGCTTACTTGTTTGAAGCTCTAACATCAACTTGAAGGATGATAGGGGGGTTGATTTTTTTTCTTGGGGTGGAAGAAAGAAATACAAAGTATGAGTGGTAGTGGATCGGAGAAATCAAGATTTTTCTCTGTTGGAGATTTGATGGAGAACTCTGTGTTAAAGAAACACTAGAGAAAGAACTTCGAGAAAGGATGAAGACAAGTACAATAACTTGTCTTTCAAGGTTATAAAAACCCAACTTTAAAGCTGGGACTCCTGCCCATTTCTTAGCCACTTATCCACTTTCCTTTAATAAAACTCACTTCCAGATTTTTTCATCAAACATCATTTCGGGTCAACTTTGCACGTTTTTTCTGACCCCGAAACTGAAGTTATTTTACAACATTTTCTTCTAGAAACATGTTCCCCTATGTCTTATGTTTTCATTGACACTAAAATCATTCAATTTGGTTCAGTGATTTGAAAGATATACTTCAAAGATTTTCAGATTGCTCTTGTCCAAAACAGTATACTATATACAAATTTCATCCAGAATTTAAACATCTTAGAGACTGATTGAAAATTCGACTTCTTCAGATGATTCATAGCCCTATGTCTCTAGTTTACTCTAAATTAAAAATAATCTCATTTGAAATCTTACAGATCCATATACAATTAACATACCGAAGTAGATTCAGTAAAACAATACCAGTTCACTGTTCCAACCGATTCCCTCATTTTCGTTCAATCAATCTTTTTCAAATCAATTCAGAATGCTACCAATATTTGTGTAGAGGTGGGAAAATGTCTTATAAATCCAATGGTTAAGAATCACTTCATTTGGAGGTCGGATAACAAAGTTATGGCCGAAAGAATCAAACAAAGTTTTGTCCTCAATCATGTTGAACCTGTCTAGGGACACTTGGAATAACTTTCTCCACAGATGTCAGATTAAGGTGTTCTTTAGATGGTTTGAAAGAGGACTTTAAGATATACAACTTTCATGAAGACTCAAAGATAGATTCTATCTTCGAAAAGGCTAAAAATGGACCAGACAATAGGCCAGATGAAACTAGACAAAAAGTAGAAGAAGCAAAAAGCAGAAGATACATCTTTGCAGACGATACACGTCAGCACAGACGATACACGTCAACACAGATGATACACGTCATCACAGACAATACACATCATTACAGACGATACACATCAGCACAAATGATACACGTCAGCACAGACGATACACGTCATCACTGACGATAGATGTCATCACTGACGATACACGTCAGCTCAGACGATACAACTTTACAGACAATACAACTTCACTCTTGAACATCTTCCCTTATAAGGACCATAACGTTCGACTCTGATGTCCAAAATTCTCATACTATATACCGTTGGAAAGATAAAAGAAAGATCTATAACTCTCAAGGACAACTTTGCCAAAATCGATCTAGATCAATCCCAATTTCTCCTAAAGTCTAAACACAAATGTTTCATTCATCCACCAATGTACTGCACCCAATTCTCAAATTCATGAAATTTTTTAGACTTTTAGAGACATAATTTAAATTCTATGTCTGTATAAAAAATGTAGTCATATGTCTCTAGTTTAATTCAAACAAAGAATCATATCATTTGGATAACTAAAGAAAAAGTTATGGTTAACAGACCGATGCACACTCAGTGAGCATTTTCGAGATCACTACCAATTTTATTTCCAAATCTTTCCCTTATCACAACTCATCCCAATATCACTCTTTCTACTCCCTCTACTTCTCATTTTCAATAAAATCACATTTAAAATCAATTATATCCGGAAGTTGTCAATGAATGCATGTACCATTATTTAAAGATTCAATATTTATGTGCATATATGCTAACATTATGCTTGAGCAAGAACATGCATTTCCTTAATCTCTCTTTGAGCTCACCTGTACTGAATTTTTGGGTTCTAACCCTTGGTATGAGAACGGGATATTACATTTCTCCCCTCCTTAAAAAATTTTGTCCTCTAAATTAATATCTGATTAATCAATAAGGCAGGGGTACTGTTTTCTCATATACGCATCCGTTTCCCATATACTTCACCACTTAATTACTTTTTTTCCAAATGACCACAGTTGATGGACTCAATAGGTCTTTCAATCACTTATTTAGCTATCACACTATCTTGACTATTTCATCGATATATTTTAGATTACTCAAAAAAAACTTTTACTTCGTGCGTTGTCAATCTATCTCTATCGATCATATCATTATTTCTTAACCTATTCATATATCACATATTATGAATCTAAGACATCTTTTATCAGTAACACTAACTTATAATAATTTTCGTATAGACTAATTCATAATAGCTTAACTTATCCTTTCTCCAAATCTGAGCACACCTTACCAAGGTGGTACTCACAAAAACACTTCATCTCTCCTTTGATAATTCACTTCTCTTTAGTGTTAATACATTCAACTCTTATGTCTATTTCACTATATTCCATATGTCCGATGTTGATCCACCTAACTCATTTATCTTTCTTGAATCACTTAACTCTTATTATAGATTCACTTCACTCATCACAAGTATCTCGAATCAATTCTGGTCTTTGACCATTTTTAGGCACTCTTCATTTCAATGTAAGGGTGAACAACCCCTTACTATCATACAATGCCTCATAGAGTATTTTAATGATGCCACTATGATAACAATTGTTATTCCTGTAGTCAATTATAACTGTACATTAATCTCATATTCCTATGAACTCCAAAATATAAGCTTTAATCACAAGCTAAGATTCACTCTCATTAAACTTGGCATATACTTGTTTCTACCTTCATGGTATGTAAAATTTCCTTAACTGAAAAAAATATTCTCTCCACTTTTCGAATATGCTCCAAATATCCTTTATGATCATAGTCACTAATTGATACAATTTCTCTTGAATCACTTTAATCTTCATTACTATAATACTTTCGGGGCAAGGTTAACTCCAATAAATACACCCAAACTTCCCTTGTGCCCATGATTAGTTCTCGTAATCCCTTAAGTAACTAATTCCTCAAATGAGGAAATTTTATCATATGTTATTGGTTTCCTCTTTTCATTCGATTTCCTCCAATTTCATATTGACTTATTCTAACGCCTGTTCATTCATACTGGTTTCTCCACACATTTCAATTCATTTGCAATCATATCTTCTTGTGTTAGTAACACATTCATCAAATAAAATTTGTATCTCCCAAACATATTTACATAGAATATAATGTGGACCTAAATCCTCCTCAAAGTTCGTAATCCAATCAAAGAGCTAAATACTTCACATTAAACAAAATGCGTATACTCTCAAGAACATATTCTATCTCTTACGCCTGAGTCTCCGTTAGGGATATCACTGCAATATTCACCTTTGATTCATTACCTATTCATTTCGGATTTGTTCCTTCAGTTATCATTTTTAACTTAAATCATCTGATCAACTCAACCTAATTAAGGGACATTCTTCTTTGAAAAAAGATTTCTTGCTACTATCATCGATACTATTCATGCAATCTTTATCAATAAACTATTTTCCATGATTACTTATCAGGCATTCTTAGCACCTCAAGAAGATCAATTTCAACTTTTTATAATATCTCAATAGTAGCAATTTATACTCTAACTTATATGATCAAAACATCCTTTATAAGGCTCAGAAGGCATTAAGCAAATTTATTTATTCTAACACCTTGGTATATACCATCAAAATCATTACATCTTATCTAGAGATGTATTTATGCTTATTATTCAATTCATAACATTCGTTAATTATACTTGAATCCCAATTGATTCCAGACAACATTTCTCTCTTTATTTTTGCCCACAATCGGGATATCCCAACACGATCATGACCGAAACCTATTTTTGTTAGGTCACTAACGTGCCTTGCAGTTTTCCTTCTCATTATCAAACATACTAACACACCTTTCACTCCCATTTTCCAGAACTTACTGTTAAGTTAAGAAGACTTCATGTCTATTAATTTTGGTGACAATTAAATAATAATAATAATAGAAATAAATGAACTGTTTTGATAAGTGCGTTAAGCATGCAACAAAAACACAGAAGAAGCAAAACACAGAAGAAGCGAAAAACACAGAAGAAGCGGAAACACAGAAGAAGAGCGGAAACACAGAAGAAGTGCGGAAAACACAGAAGAAGCGCAAAACACAGAAGAAGTGGAAAAACACAGAAGAAACGCAAAATACAGAAGAAGCATAAAACACAGAAGAAGCAAAAACACAGAAGACGCGCGGAAAACACAAAAGAAGTGCAAAACACAGAAGAAGTGGGAAATACAGAAGAAGCGCAAAACACAGAAGAAGAGAAAAACACGGACGATACAAAGATGGAGATACTCTAGTACGTCGGACAGTTAGTCAGTTAGAGTTAGTTACAAAACTCAACTGAATAACAATTTCTATAAGAAACAAGAAGCAGTTATCAAGAAGCAGTTGGAGACTTAGGCTATAAATACAAGTCGTAGTCGAAGACTGAACTAATTTTGAAGTTTTTGATCTTTAAGCTTTCAAGCTATTACTTACATAGAAAAAGTCTGTATTCAAAGTGTGATACACGAGAGCAAATTATACTGTAACAAAAAACTTGCAATATCTTTCTAGTGAGAGAAAGGAAAGTCTAAGAGCCTGAAGAGGCTAAGACAACAAAAAGAATACATGGTGTAAGAGACTTGAAGAGGCTCTGAAAAGAAAAGAATACTTGTAAATTTGGAGAGGAATAATGAAATCTTGGATGAACTCTGAGGACTGGACGTAGCCCAAGATTTGGGGTGAACCAGTATAAAAATCGCCATGTCTATCTTCTAACTCTTTACTTTAATTTCTACTTTTTCTTAAACAAGTATATAAAAGTTATTTGCGATTTAACTACATAGCTATTTTTGTATAACATTTTTGGTATTCATCTAATAGTTTGAGAAAGTTATTTTTTAAGAAATATCAAAGGGTTTTGTATTCACGAAAATAATACACAATTCAACCCCCCTTCTTGTGCATTTTGTATATTGTATGTGAATTCTATAATAACAAGTGATTTACTTCATTTACCTCTCCCGAGGTTACCTCATTTCATAAAGAGTTAACTACCATATTTAGTGCATCAATTCTTCTCGTTTGATTCTTCATCTTTTTCTTTGTCTCATTCATACACAAAATCCTCTCTTATATGCATTTCTAGCTTTCTCCTTACTACCCATACACATCATTCATCTCTTGTAAAGTCATTTATGACTATTTTGTTCCCTTTTACTCTTTCCTCATTTCTATCTCATTTTCCTATTGTCATTTATTCATTTTACATGTATATACTCGCAATCCATTAGGAGTTTTAGATGTATAGTCATCCTGAAATTTCAATCTCACTCTCCACTAAGGAATGCCATGCATGTGTCTAATGTAAATACTACTCAGAGTAGGGATCAGTTGCTACTATTTACTATGACATGACAAAAATGCAAGTAACTTGACATATATTTCAAAAATGCCCATATAAGATAGTAATTATGGACTCTGATACCACACAAATGTAGCACCCCACTCCCGCAGTGTAGCGCCCCCTCACCGTGGGGTACACAACGGGAAACCCGAAGGTCGCTCCGACGAGTATCCCACGATGAAGGTTCACCACCAGAACATTTCTACT
>JAOQMR010000212.1:9518557-9535575 GCA_027563865.1 Erythroxylum pelleterianum | reverse complement strand
TATTCGACGTGCATTAATGTTAGCAAGAAGAGAATTGTGTTTGCCATAAAGTAAGAGAAATAACAGAAATAATGCACTAGGTAAATTATTAGCAAAAGATGACAAATTTTCCCGGCCCAACCCAAAGTCAACAAGTTTAGCCTAAGTTAACCGGGCTTCGGGCTAAGCTCAAGCTCAAGCTTAAGCTACCCAAACCTGACCCAAAGCCTGAATATAACAAGTAAAAAGACATCATTTTCAAATTTTAAATTAAAAAGGAAACTAATCAAGCTTCAAGTTGGGTCCAAGCCTAAACATAAATTTTCTACCTGAATCCAAAAGACCCAATGTCAAGCCTACTATTAACTGATTTTTTAAACCTTACACTAGATGATTTATCAGGTGAATTACCTCTTTTAGAGGATATTTAGCATACTATTAACTTGGTATCTAGATCTATTCCACCAAATCTTCTAGTCTATTACTTAAATTCTATTAGGAATGAACAGCTGAAAAGACAAGTAGATGAGTTATTGAAAAAAGGATTTACCCAAGAAATTTTAGTCCATGTACAATTCCAACATTATTGAATCTTGAAAAAAAATGAATTTGGTGAATATGCATTGATTGTTAGGCATTAAACAAGATCACAATAAGTTATAAGTTTCTAATCCCTCACCATGATGACACGTTAGACATATTGACTGAAGCTACTTTTTTACTAAGATAGAATTAAAAAGTGGGTACCATCAAATTAAGATCAGACTTGAAGATGAATGGAAAATGACTTTCAAGACTAAAAAGGGCTTTTATGAATCGTTGGTGATGCCATTTAAACTCACAAATGCACCTAACACTTTTATGAACATGATGAACCAAGTGTTTCAACTACTTATGGTCAAATGTTTGGTGGCATATTTTTGATGATATAGTAATATACAACAAAATTACAAAAAAAAACCACCTACTACAGCTTCAACAAGTCTTTAGAGTTTTAAGGCAAGAGAAACTTTATATCAACTTAAAGAAGTATTATTTCACACAACCAAGTGTTGTATTTTTGGATTTTATTACATCCTGCCAAATATACGAATAAATGATACATATAAAAGATCTCGTTTAAAGAGGTCTTTCTTATTCTCTTAAGTTTTTTAAATATTTTCTTAGAAGTATTTCGTTTTATAGTTAGCCTTAATTTTATTGATTACTTAGTACTTTACTCCTAATTATTTAGCCTAATAGTTTGTTACTTAGTCTAATTACCTTCTTCTAATGGTTGGTTTGATTTATTCTTAATTATACTTATCTTCTTTTTTTCTAGTGTGTATATTTATTTACTTATTTTATCTTTTTGTTAGTCTTTACTATGTTCTATATGTACTATATTATATAGTGCATTACATATTTTGATTTTTATTTATATGTATTTATTTATATTTATGTTATAATTATTTTGCATTACATGTGGGTCTATCGAAAACATTCTCTTTACCAAGTAAGGATAATGTTACGTACTACTAAACTTCTCCAAACCTATTTTAACAGGACTCTTATTGGGTGTTTTTTTGTTGTTGTTGTATTACATCCTGCCAAAGAGAAAAGATGAATCCTGAGAAGAATAAGATTATCCTTGATTGGTCTATTCCAAAGGATGTGCATCAGACAATGAGTTTTCATGGCCTAACAACATTTTACAAGTGATTTATTCATAAGTTCAGTACCATAATAACATCCATAACTAACTATATGAAGAAAGAAAACTTTACTTAGTCAAAGACAACAACTAAAGCCTTTGAAGAAATCAAGAAAAAGATAATCAAATCTTCTATTTTGCAACTTTCAAATTCTTCTAAGATGTTTAAGGTTGCTTATGATGCATCTCATGTGAGAATTGGAGGCATACTTAGTTAAGGGCACCTAATTGCTTACTTCAGTGAGAAGTTAAGAGAAATAATAATTATGACAGGGAATTTTTTGTAGTGGTACATTCTCTTTACACTTGACATAATTACATCACATACAAGGAGTTTATTCTATATTTGGATCATGAACTTGAACAAAAGGCATGCCTTATGGAGTGAATTTTTGCAACAACTAACTTTGATATTAAACATCAAGTAAGAATTGAAAATAAGGCAGTAAATGCATCAAGTAAAAAAAGCTATTTATTGAACAATTTAGCAGTAAGAGTTGTGGGATTTACAAAACTAAAATGAGAATATATTCTAAATCGTAATTTTGGGATAATTTATTAAGAAATTGTAGTTGAACAAAGGGACAACCACTTCCCTTTTATGATCCATGATGATTATCCATTTAGAAGAAATCGACTTTGCCTACCTAATATTTCTATAAAGGAATATCTTATTTGGGAATTACATGGATAGATTTCCGATCTCTTTGGAAGAGCTAAAAACATAGCAATGTTTGAAGATTGCTTTTATTGGCCCTCTTTACAGTGGGACATGTCTAAGTTCTTACAACAATGTTGAACATGTCAATTAGCTAAAGAAAAGAAGTTTAGTTATGGACTACACAAACATTTCTTATTCCTCATGAACCATGGCAAGATATAAGTATGGGTTTTGACTTGGGTGTCCCTAAATCTATAAGAGGTTATGATCTTATTTTTGCTATAGTGAGCAGGTTTTCAAAGACGAGTCATTTTATTTTATGTTCCAAGACTTATGATGTTGTCTGCATTGCTAAGCTCTTCTTCAAAGAGACTATACATCTCTATGGATTACCTTTGACCATTGTCTCTGATTGCGATATAAAACTTATAAGTTAGTTTGGAGAATTTTATAGGAAACGCTGCTTTAGTTTTCAAGTTCTTGGATTCTTAAACCAATGGGCAAACAAAGGTGGTGAATAAAAGCTTGGGAGACTTGTTAAAATGCTTGGTATGAACAATGTGAATAATTGGAACCTAATTATTCCTTTGACAAAATTTTCATACAACAGTTTATAAATAGACTAACCGATAAGAGTCATTTTGAGATAGTTTTGAGAATTCAACCAAAGAAGCCTACCAGTTTAGCTCCTTTACCATAAACAACATGAGTTAGTGGGTGATACAAAAGACTTTGCACAACACAAGGGATGCATTTGATGAGGTACAACAAAAGATAACAACTAGCAACTTGACTTATAAAAAACATGTTGATCAATATTGTCAATTAGTGGAATTCAATGAAGGGGATATTGTGATAGTAAGTCATCCATGGCATTTTTCAAGGGCAAAGTATAAGACGCTTCATTCAAGGAATGTTGAACCTTATAAGATCCTTAAAATAATTGTTAATGCTTATATTTTGAAATTAGCAAGTGATATGGGAATTAATCATATCTTTAATATTACGGACTTACCTACTTATCATGTATATGACGGTGCACAATCTCTTAAAGCAACTGTGATAATTCCTATCATTTTTTATCTTAAAGAAGAGATAGAGGATGTTCTTAATGAACAAATTATAGTTACAAAAGTTGGGATTTATCAACAATTTCTTATTAAATAGAAAGGGAGGTCAATTTTTTCAACATTTGGATTTTAGAATTTTAATTTCAAAAGTTGAATCCGAACTTGTATGATAGGTAATTGTCGCATTTTACGTTGAGGATGACTTCAAACAAGTAAAAAAAAATTATGCAAAAGAGCTTAAAGTTTATATAAGAAATAAAGGAAGGCAAATCAATCAACCACAAGCTTAAATTTGGTAGGACGAAGAGTGAGAATTGAGTTGAAAACAAAGACAATAAAGACTGAATTGTTCTTTATCCCATGTTTCCTTATTAAATAAAACACAGTAATAAATTAGATATGTTATCGTAGTTGTTTACTTAAACTGACTTAAGAATAAAGAATTATAATTAGAGTAAAATTCAATTTTATTTTGGATATTTTAATTAGGAATCTCTATATTACTAGAATAAGGGTTCAAAGAACTTTTTTTATATATACGTATATCTAACCCTTTAACAAGAAGATGCCTAAATTTTTTTTCCATAAATTTGAGTTTTCAATTAAAAGATGTGATGTTTTCTTTTAATAGTGATTCATAAACTCTACGAGTAATTCTTAGTTCCTTACCTTCCATTGCTTGTTTTCTTCGCTAAAGTTTTGGCAATTCTTTTCAGCAACCAAAATCCTAAAAATCCAGTCATTCCTCACTTGAAATTCCAACAACGGAAGCTGAAATCCTAATCCTAAATCTCAAATTTCAGCAATCAAATTTTATAAATTTGCCATTAGTTTGATATATAAACAAATAAACTTTTAGTTTATATGTTTATTTAATTGCAAATATATGAATTCATAAATAATAAGTTAAATTACCTAAATTGTTTGAACATGTAAATTTATTTGGTATATTATAATTTTTATATTATAAAATTAATTTAAAAAATAAAAACTTTTTAAGTAATAATTTGATTTAATTTTTTTATTTAAACTGTCCCTTGCACACCCACAATGGATACAAATTACAGGTCATTTGGATGCTGGAATTGAAATTTTGACTGACATATTTTAAGTAAATTGTTAGCACAGTTGTTTAAGGTATTTTCAAATTACATCAAGTTACAAATCTGAAGAACTTGTCTGCCAAATTATGTAATTCTATCACAAGTAGATATATGTCAATCACTTGAAATTAAGTAAATCTCTGGTACTGCTAATTATCACAACATAATTTTTTTAATATTTTGTTTTATGAGGTAATTATAAAAATTAGTATATAAGGTAATTTAATAATGCTGATTTTTTAATATTTAATATAATCATTTAAAACAAAAATTCAATATTGTAAGAGAATTTTTTTAGATGTTAATTAAAAAATTTAAAAGTAATTGCATAGTTTCACAATTAAGAATTAGCACACATTGGTTCCTAGATTAAGATCAAGCAACTCATCCCTTTGATTTCTCCTTCAAATAGGCAATACCACAAAGATGGTCATTACTACGAGTGACAATAGTTATAAACTAGTCTAACATCTAAAATATTTGATCCAATGAGCTTAATTGTATAAAAAAGATTTTAATATAATTAATTTTATTATAATTAATTAAAAATAATTAATTAGTTACAATATAATTAATTGAAATATAATTTATTCATTAATTAAATAATCTAATTAATTAATTACAATATTTTAATTAATTAATACATTGTAATTAATTGATTACATTATTTTTTACAAACCAACCACTATCAACGGTAACGATAATTATTCCTTCCTCTTAACCAACTATAATAATTATAATGATAATATCCATTCTCATTCTTTACTATATTCATTTTCATTCCTATTACTATTCCCCTACAAACCATCTGCTCTTAATATCTAAAATATTTGATCCAATGAGCTTAATTGTACAAAAAAGATTTTAATAATATTTGGGTACGTATTATAGTACAATGGTACCAACAGCCATCGCAAAGATCCCGTATATCGATGAAGGTTTTACTCAACTGGTTACACTTTTAATTTTTATTTATTTTTAATTTAAGAACTTTTTAGTAAAAAATTGTTAATTTTATTTATTTATTAATTAAATTTAAATTAATAACTTCTTATAAAATCAATAAATTTACAATTTTTAAAATTTTAATTAATATGATTTTATAATAATTAAATAATCTTTTAAATCTTAAATTAAATTTTGAAAATAAAACGCTCGGAGGCCACGACAAACAAATAAATAACAATTTTTTCTAAGCCGTTCTTATCCGATTGCCGTCCTCGAATCACATGACTCCACGCCCACAGCATCAATCTGTCTCGGGGTAAAACAGACAATACAAAATTGGAAAACAGGAAAAAACAAAAAAGATGATAAAACCTGTCTAATTTTCATCTACATGTATAAATGAACACTCCTCGTTCTATCCTCTCACTGTCACCACCAAACATTTTGTCAAGGCGACACTGAGTGAGAGGCAATGAAGAACACAGGTAAGAGCCATAGGAGCTACAGCTCGAAATCGGAGGCGAGGAGTGATCGGAAATCGGGGACCGGTATGAGCGGATCGCCGAAGAAGGGAGGCCATGGAGGCAAGTTCACTTGGGCCGGCGACGGCTACTCTGAGGCGGAGATCGGGGTTCAGAACGAAGCTGTGGATGTGAAGGATCCTAACTTCGAAGATCCAGAAGAGACCGAGACCGTCTGATTTGCTACAATCGAGATGGTAGTTTGTAAATACTCTTTTAATCGTTTAATAAATTGCGTATGATTTGCATTTGTGATTAGTGCAAAACGTTGGATTCTACCGGTGGTTTCTGATCCAATTAGCGAGACTGCTCACTAGTATTGTTCTCTTCTCTGTAACTACTAAAGAATGTTCGGCTTTCGATTTAGAAAAGTTTCCAACGATTTATTATTATTATTTGGCATAGGGACCATCAAAGTGGATTTAGTAAATTTTGTCCAATAATGGAGTCACTGTCAAATGGATCGACGAGATCGAGCTGAAATGATAAAGCACAATTTGTTAGGAGTTAGTGATAAATTTAAATGAAGTTTGAAAACAACGGAATAATTCAACAGACAAACAATGTAATTAACGAAGTTTAAAATTCCGAATATATATACAATCAATTAGCGGATGTTAGGGAGCCCAATAGACAATAACACCAACAGATTAACAAGGTATGACAAAAGAGTTGTCTCATAAGAGTTGTGTTATAAGTAACTCAGGAGTCAGGACTCTAAAATTAACTTTGAAATATTGTTTAACAACAAAACTCCTACATTATATTTAAAGTACGAAAATTCTCAAGGATGTTTGCATGAAAATTGACCCAAGAGATTCGTCCTTCTTTCTTTCTTTCTTTCTTTTTTTTTTTTTCCTGGAGCGACTCCAATACATTTGTAAACCAAAATCCAGAGGTGACTTACAACTTCGGAGCTAAGCATCATAAACAAAGTTTTCCCACTACAGTTGGCTGAATGATCTTGAATAGGAATAGCCTTCGGAGAAATGTGTTGATAGAAAAATATGTTCAGAAAGGCAACCTTTTGAATTATATCCCATCAAAAAGGGCATCTGTAGTGTGAAACCAAATGATAACAATCAAACACAATCAAGGGCAAACCCCATTCCACAAGGCCTTTTTCTTTAGAGGGTCGAGAGAGGGTCATTAATTATACACAATCTTCTCTTTTGATTTAAAAGAGATTATTTTCGTGACTCAAACTTGTAACATTCTAATTACAAAGAACTAACCTTACTAGTTACTTTAAATAATAAAAGAGCACATTTGATGAGTTTAAAGGTATAACCTTTTATTAATTAATTTACATTTAATAACATTATCTATAAATAATAGATAATGACCAATTAAAATATGTGATGATAATTTTCTCAAACACACAAATATACAAAAAGATAATTTTTGCTAAAAAGAAAAGAATTGATGCATATGAGATAATTGATCATGTGTGTGTGTAGTGTGAGATATTTTTCTACTTGTTCATTGATACAAATATGTTTCAATTATTTGAATTTAATTTGTATTATGATAATTGTCATTTTTGTCCAACGATTTGAAGAATAAGAGTTTTCTAAAAGGAATGGAAAAATACAAGGTTACATTGACATGAAATAGATATATTCATATATCCTGGACAACTATTTGCGAGATGATAAAATATGAAAAAATCTTTACAAAAATGAAAAATTAGTATTAAAAGAAGTTTTGTATGTTCAAGCAAACTTCAACAATATTATTGTAACTGTTACTGAAGTATAAGGACGGGTGATCCCTTGGTCTTTTGTTGGCACTTATGGATTTAGGAGTAAGGGACACCTTTTGAGGCTCAAATCGCAACAAGAAATGTTATTCAGACAATAGTAGATCAAGGTATGCAATGATCAGAAGTTGTGATAAAATATTATTATGTTTTGAGAGAAAGTAACAATATCTAGTTAGACACTACAGTGGAAGTGTGTTGAATCAAGAACTGAAATAAGCGTCTTTATTATCGACACTTTATTTTGCCTCCACTTATGAAAGGTTAAGCTGAAAAAATTGACATTCTAATGTGAAGAGCTTTGTTTAGAGAAATAGAAAGAACATTTTTCACACGTGCAAAATTTGAGAAAATAGTACAAGAATTTTCTACTATACCGGGTATTCAAGAATCAATACATGAAATTTTAATGAATTTGAAAGAAATTGTATTGAGAAGTAATTTGTATGGAATTCTTGTGTCAAAGGTCCTAAATATGTAACTTCTCAAGATATCATCTTACTACTTGTGGAAAATTTTGGTAATACACAACATATAACTAGCCTAACGGAACTACTAAATTTGACTATTTAATTACAAATTGAGAGGAATCACAACTATCATATAAAACCACCAGATTACTTTCAAGATGGATGCTACCTTATAGATGTTGTATTCATGCTTGTTCAAAATGTGAATCATAGTATTCATTTTTATGGAAATGGGAATAAAAAGCAAGAAAGACCTTTTTCTTGAAATATGTACAAATAGAAATGTAACTCCTAAAGAAGCACCTTATGAAGCCTCTCGAAATTGGATTTATTAATTTATTCCCTTTTTGCATGTAGAAGAAGGAGATTTATATTTAAAAAAATCAACAAAAAGGTTACTTTTCCCCTTTACTGTTCATGGTGGATTGGCAAAACTAAGAAAAAATAAAAAAAAACAAATAATATTGAAATAAATTTTTATTGACCAACTAGAATTGACTTCTAAGATCTAAAATTGCCCAAAAGGGTCTAATATATATACATTGCCAGACCTTTTGAATACCAGTCAAGAGGACCTTATGAAAATTAAACATTTTGCATATAAGATTAAAAACTTATATTAGGCATTCTAGAAATAGAAAAGCATTTTGCAATTGATTTACCAAAGAATTTATTCTAAATCAGTTGGATTTATATTGATTTTCTTCTTTAGAATTTTCTAAAGAAGATGAAAATCAAAATTTAATTTTTGCCATAACATTTTTCATAAAATAAATCAATAATGTAATTAAATAGATGTTATTTAGGGATAATCCACTTTGAAGAGACTATTCCTTAAATGCACTGTCATAAATATTTTTTACAATTGAATCAATTTGAAAAAGACCTAAAGTTAAGGATTTGTCAATTGGTAACATTGCTCCAATACCTAACTAAAGGGTTATTATAGTACCAATCAAAAAGACAATTTCCCAACTAGATGTCGAAATAGATTTTGGAATTTATTATCATTTCTAAAAAGGGTATGGTTAATAATCCTGCAGGTACTAAAACCATTAAAATGACCCAATAACTTATTGGGTACTGTACGAAGTATTTGAAATATAGGAAAGAAATATCATTAATGTAATATTTATAAAGGAGTTACAAATGGATCTACGGGTTTGTCAATTATTAATGGTTCTAGAATCGCTAATCCTACATTACATAATGCCTAGAATTACTACTAGAAAATATATAAAAGATCACTAGGCCATCCAAGTTCTATATAAAAGATCACCGGGCCATCAAAGTTCTTTATAATAATTATGACTCATCCCTTTAGCCAATTTAACTCTTAATACATGATCATTCAAGTTAGTTTTTTGTTCCTGGGATAGGTGAATTCTTTATAGATTCATCCTATGAAGGAACTGGACATGATAATTTATATGTTATTATCAGGTCTACGTATATATGTATATGAATGATTTTATGTAATAAAAATGGACAAAAATATGACATTTTCTCAAAAAATTTCGGGACTTTTTCCATATAAAGGACTTACTTATTACTAACAGAGTTATGCCTCCATCACTCTTCAGGTCTTTTGATTCACTCTGATAGTATCATAAATAGGGTCGATGTAGAGAAAATGGCTATACCATTAGGCATTACATAATTAAGTAAAAGAAAGAGATAAAATGAAGTATAAGGAACTTAAATAGCTACAAGAAAATATGAATTATATCACACCAACTATTATACTAGATTTTATACTGGATTTAAGGAATCTCTTCATATAAGACATTATTAGATCTGATTTTAGAAAAGATGCTCTTAAACAAAGAAACTTATCCTTTGTATGGGGTTTATGTAGTGGTTGGAACAAAGACATTTTTCTTAATTGTAAGTTGTGAATTAAAATGTGGCAGATATATATATGTTCCCGAAAAAATCATTAGTCTAATTTACACACTCCCAAAATCCATTTTTATCTTGGGAGAGTGCACTTCAACTACTCATTTGTAGCAATGAAATACTATTGTAGCAATGAAATCCATATTTGTAGCAATGAAATCCATATTCTTGGGGGAGAAAGAATAGTATTTCATTGCTAAAGAGAAATATCCAAATACATTTCTTTTTTTTAATAATCCATATTTATAGCAATGAAATACTATTCTTTCTCCCCCAAGTGATCGCTGATTTATTCCACGTATCTAGGACCTATATTCTCTATAAACTATAAAGGACCTAAAATACCTTGTTTACGTATCATTGGAAAGTACATTAACATAAATATAGCGATAAGATGAGGTAATACAAAAGTGTGTAAACTATAAAAATGAGTCAAAGTGGATTGTTCTACACTGGCATTTCCATTCAATAACTTTACTAAAGGTGATCCCATTACAAGAATATCTTGTGACACGCCCGTTACATTTTTTATCACCTAACAATCAATTTCGTCCCAAAGTAAAGAATAACCAGTTCACCAAACTAATTTAATTCACGTGATTTTTTAAAGCCACTAGTGAGATACACATGAAATACATGTAAAATCATCATTAGAACCATTTTATTTGCTGAGCATCAATGATCTACTCAAATTAACCAACCAAAATTAGCTCAACCACTTAGTAATGGTCGAACGATAGTTATAAGTCATAGTGAATCTCGTAGCTACCTGTACTAAAAAACAATAACCTAGTAAACATCCGGCAATGTAGAGTTTGAGGATGTCTAGTGTACCTAGCCTTACCCCTAACTAGTACTAAAACAAACAAGTAAGCATAGTTCCTATTAAACAAAAAAAAATATGTTCACTTAAGGAGGAACATAGTTACTTGTTATATCATCTGTAATCACCTAGATATCAAGATGCTCTTCTAACCAATCAGAGACCTTTTTTAGATTGGTAAACAAAAAGGACTCCTCATTTGAGAATCGTATATGATAATTTTATCTCATACAACTTAAACAGAAAAAACCCAAATGTTTGTTAAAACAGACGTATGTGTAATATAAACTTCTTAATACTATGATTCAACAATTGATATGTGTTTAGTTGTTGATGCATTTAATTGTTTACATTTAGTAATTAATGATACAAAAATGCTTAGGATACTCACTTTAATTTATATGTAACTTTAGGTACAATTTGGAATCAGATAAATTAAAGTGAGTTGAAAGTACTGCATTTGAGTTATTTTATGAAGATCAATTTTTACTTGTCTTCATGGAGCAAGAAGAAGAAAATTAAAAGAAAGGAAAAATGGAACACAAAAAAGAAGAAAAATTTAAAAGTAAGCAACATTTGGAGGCACAAAACGACAACATAAGAAGAACCAAGAAAAAAAGAACAAAACGTTTCGTTGTGAGCAGGATTGAGCGTTTTATTAAAAAACGCACAGGAGCTACAAGGTAGAGGCGTGACCTAGCCGCATAAGGATTTAAGAGGAGTGATGTTTATTTGTCCAATCAACAACAGTGGAGACGCTAGAGTGTGCAACACAGTGAGAGCTGCTTGAGGGTCTGCGTTTAACGCAATGCGTTTTAGGAGAGCTGGAGTTGGCTTGGGCACAAGCGTGAAGATTGTGGGCGTGATTAGTATGATGGGTTAGTAAACCCTGAAGGTTTATTTGTCCCATCAAGTTAACAGTGAGAGGCTACGGTGAAAAGAGAGGGCTGCCAGTGAAGGGGTCATGGGGCTGAAGCATTTTTTAGGGAAAGACCCATAAAGGGCTAGACATCTCGACGCCGGTTTGGAGGCAACATCAATGCCGACGACCTGGGTTAAGTATTTTTTTTAATTTTTTGTTGTTTCTTTCTCTGATTAGAAATTGATTGTGTTATCCTATGATAATTGATTTAGGTTTTGTATATGGATAATCATATTTTTGTTATTATTCGGTTATTTGTGTATGAACCGTTGGGTATTGTGAGATGATGATTTTAATGCGTTCATTGAATCGTTAATTGCAAACCCATTCCTATAAATTCGATATAATCCATAATTATTATGTTGAAATTCATACGTAGCGACTAATGATTCATAATCATTAGAGATAACATGACCTAAGTTAAATAACGCATCGTATGTGATTGTTGCCTTGATTAATCGGTTTTCTTAACTCGTAATGCTATTGCCTAATTAAATCTAGAGATCGTATCCTAGGTTGTTCGGTGGTTAGGTTTAATTAACAATCGTATCTTGATTAAACAAAACCTAAGGAAAAACTCGAGTTAATTATTAATCCACGATTAATAGTTGCTAGGAGAGATTAATGAACAACAAAGTAATGAAATGTTCTTAATTAGGGTGTAGGCCGAGATTGAATCAAAGAATCGAGTCCCTACCAAATTCCCCACTTTTATCAGTTTTTGCAAGTTTTCTTTAATTTGTTTTTATTAGTTGGTTTCATTTTATTTTCTCCTTAAAAAAATCCAAAATCCCCCGTTAAACCTAAACACCAGTTAATTTCATTTCATAAACTTTACACACACTCTCTGTGGGATCGATCTAGACTCATTACTACTATAGTAATAAGTCTAGTTATTTTATTTTGACTAGCGTAACGACGCGTGATCAAATTTTGGCTCCGTTGTCGGGGAGTGCGGTGTTTTAGTTTTTGTTTGTAATTTAATTGGTGTTTTGTATATATTTGTTTGTAAGTGATTTATTTTCTGTTATTTTGTGATCTTTTCATTTTTTGTTTTGTGTTTAAAAAAAATCGATATGGACGGAAGTAATTTCTTTTATGACTCATATTCTTAATCCTATAACAATGTTTGGACTGATCAACCTAACTTTCTTTATGGATGGGATAATCACCAAAATTACTTTTATGATAGTTTGCAAGACGTATAACAATTCTCGTAGAGACTAGAAGCTTTCTATCACGACTCCAGTCCATCTCTGGAAGAGTTGAATAATATTGTGAAAGCTAATACTTTGCAAATGCAGCTGAATACTCTACAATTCCAGAAGGATGGAGGGTAATTTACAAGAAACATATGGTCTAGCGCCCAAGATCTGGAGAGCCAATATGATTCAGGTGCTTCTTTAGAAGAACTTGTTAAGGATCTTACTCCTAACAATTTGCAATTTCAACAGGATATGCAACAGTAATCGTAAGAATTCCGACAAGAGGCGAAAGCAAGCCAACAGAGGATGGAACACCTAATGGGTCAGATGACAGTAAGCCTTGATCTCCTAGAACCGCAAAACGAAGAGGAGGAGTCGTATTAACCTGAGGTGTACCCAATAGACGTTTGTGCAGAAACTTTGCAAAGTGATGAGGAGCTTGAGAATTTTGAGGTCAACCTTTGACGAATTGTTTGTGTTAAAGAAGTTGAAAAGGAGCTCAAAGCCAATGAGGACACAACTTTTAGCTCGAGCCCATGATTATTTTTGAGACTAGCTCTTTCCCTTTACATAACAGATTGGAGGAATTGAATGATGAAGAAAAAGGTGAAGAGACGTTCGAAATATTTCCGGAGTATATAGACTCAGTCAGGATTGAGAATCTGAGGATATGGAAGGCACTGAATGATGATGATGATCAACTAAGACCCTATCTTGAACTACCTCGCATGGAAATGGCGCTAACTGTAATACCTGAAGATCACAATTTCGTCACGTGAGGAGAAGAAGGAGTCGAGCCAGCGACCCTAAACCAAGGCGCTTTTTGGGAGGCAACCCAAAGGAAGTAAATTTCTTTTTTACATTTTCGCATTACTTTTTATATGCATGTGTGTTTTTGAATTTGCTTGTTTTACTTGTTTTTAAGTTTTCAATCAAAATGAGAGAAAGAATAAAACAAACGAAACAAATATTTTCTCATTTTCTATTACTTCTAGGATTCTATAATCATGATTAGAGTGTGGATTGACTAGAGAATTTCATAGCAACTTTAGCATGTACTTTTGCTCTTGTGATTGGTCGATATGCATTATGTTTAGAAGAGTAGTGACTAATGGTAGACAAAGCCTGTGAGATTTTGAGCCTTATTTGACTGACACATCCATATCAGTCTCATTGCCTTTTGATAATGTGTGATCTTCATGACTTTTACATCCCAATTTTGCATTGAATTTATATTCAAGACCACATTTTTATCACATGCATTAACATGGACATGATTAGGCATTCTTTGTTTTTCATAAACTACATTAGCCAAATAACCTATCCTGTTGATATAATTTTTCCTATGATAAACCTCTTTGAGCTTTATACCTTTCTTTTTATATAAACCACATTTTATACTTTTAAACTTAACCAAATGTCCTACATAAGTCATAAAGCTAGTGAAGCATTTGTGATTGTTGAGTTTGTGGATGTACAAAATTCTAAGTGTAGGGGTATACATATGTGAGGGTTGGTTATAATGTTGGGATGTTATTTTATGTCTTATCATTGAAATTCCCATGTTGATGTAGTTTATTTTAATTTTTTATAAGGAAAAGAAAGAAAAAGAAGAAAAGAAAAATGGGAAAAGAAAAGAAAATGAAAAAAAGAAAGAAAGAGGAAGAAAAAAGAAAAAAGGGAAAAGAAAGAAAAAAATTATGTAAATAAATTTATCAAGGAGAAAATGCATATGAGTTTGCAAAGTTATTCATGATTAATGCATTTTCTTAGAGTTGTAATGAATGTGTTATTTGAGTATGTTGACTATGAGGTAGAGGTTGGCTTTGAAGGTTCACTCTTGTGATTTCATTGGCATAAATTGTATGAGTGATTCCTTCAGATTGGTATATGCTTCATGTGGTTTGTGTGTGAGAACTGAATGGAGTTGTGAAATATAAATGTTGCATTTGTCATAGCTGACGATACCCAATTTTTGATGAGTATTGCTTTGTTTTACTAGCTTTGATGACTTTCATGCTACTTAACCTAAATATATCTCACCTTACCTTTGCTCGCATTACAACCCTAAAATGTTCTTTGATTCATGATTTTGCATGTGAATTTTAGTGGTGGAGAAATGAAATGATATGCAAAGTTGTGGATTGTCATGATCATGAATGGTGTTGAGTGTACCCATGGATATATTTTAGTTAAACATATTTTTCGAGTCTACCATTAGATTGCTCAGTTTGTGAAGATATTGAATGTTGATTGATCATGAGTAAAAGCTTGGAATGTTGACATCTTGCTATGATTTTTGAAAGTCACTTATCTTTGTTTGTGATTATATAGTCTTGGAAAAATATGGAAATTAAGTCAATGTTTTGGGTCAATATGTTTAATTTTGATGTTTGCCCAAGGACGGTCAAAAGCTAAGTGTGGGAAAAATTGATATATGTTTAATTGCTGATGCATTTAATTATTTACATTTAGCGATTAATGATACAAAAATGCTTAGGATATTCACTTTAATTCATATATAATTTTAGGTACAATTTGGAAGAAGATAAATTAAAGTGAGTCGAAAGTATTGCATTTGAGTTATTTTATAAAGATCAATTTTTACTTATCTTCATGGAGCAAGAAGAATAAAATTAAAAGACAAGAAAAATGGAACACAAAGAAGAAGAAAAATTTAAAAGCAAACAAAATTTGGAGGCACAAAACGATAGCAGAAGAAGAACTAAGAAAAAAGAACAAAACGCTGCCTGCGCACAACGCAGAAAATGCTGCGCTGTGTATTGAGCGTTTTATTAAAAAAATGCACAGGAGCTATAGGGCAGAGGTGTGACCCAGCCGCATTAGGATTGAAGAGGAGTGATGTTTACTTGTCCAATCAGAAACAGTGGAGATGCTAGAGTGTGCAACACAGTGAGAGCTACTTGAGGGTTTGCATTTAACGCAGTTGGCTGCATTAAATGCAGACGAGGAGTGCGTATCAGGAGAGTTGGAGCTGGGTTGGGCTCAAGCATGATGATTGTGGGCGTGATTAGTGTGCTGGGACAATAGGACAATAAACCCTGAAGGTTTATTTGTCCCATCAAGTGAACAGTTAGAGGCTACGGTGAAAAGAGAGGGCTACTAGTGAAGGGGTCATGGGGGCTGAAGCATTTTTTTGGGAAAGACCCATAAAGGGCTAGATGTTCCAATGCCGATTCGGAGGTGACATCGACACCGACGACCCGGGTTAAGTATTTTTTGTTTCTTTGTCTGATTAGAAATTGATTGTGTTATCCTATGTTAATTGATTTGGGTCTTGTGTATAGATAATCAGATTTTCGTTATTATTAAGTTATTTGTGTATGAACCCGTTGGGTATTGTGAGATGATGTTTTTAATTAGTTCATTGAATCGTTAATTGCAAACCCATTGCTAGAATTTCGATATAATCCGTAATTATTATGTTGAAATTCATGCGTAGCGACTAATGATTCGTAATCATCAGGGATAACATGACCTAGGTTAAACGACGCATAGTATGTGGTTGTTGCCTTGATTAATTGGTTTTCCTAACTCATAATGCTACTACCTAATTAAATCTAGAAATCGTATCCTAAGTTGTTCGGTGGTTAGGTTTAATTAACGATTGTATATTGATTAAACAAAACCTAAGAAAAAACTCGGGTTAATTGTTAACCTACGATTAATAGTTGCTAGTAGAGGTTAAAAATAACAAATTAATGAAATATGCTTAATTAGGGTGTAGGCTGAGATTGAACCAAAGAATCGGCTCCCTACCGAATTCCTCACTTTTTATCATTATTTGCAAGTTTTCTGTAACACCCAAATACCCCATTGGAGGATATATGGATGCCACCCAAGACAGTACAATCAAAATCAAATATCACACTGGTATTTATTTTATTTAGTAACTCAAACCCACATACATATATTACATATCAGAAATCTCGGAACAAAAA
>JAOQMR010000212.1:9461091-9518457 GCA_027563865.1 Erythroxylum pelleterianum | reverse complement strand
TGTGGGTTTGAGTTACTAAATAAAATAAATACCAGTGTGATTGTTTGTTCTGTCTTGGGTGGCATCCACATATCCTCTTAGGGGGTATTTGGGTGTTACATCTTTAATTGTTCAAAAATACAAAATACGTCACCAACAATTTCTAAAATTCATTGAAGTCTCCAAAAATTACTAAAAATATAGTCATATTTTCCGAATAAATCCGAAGTTGCAGTATACCAATGTACCCGGAAAATGCCATGAATGCATGCCAAAATGTCAAAGAGACCGAACATAAATCGGACTAAATTTGCTTCATATGCTAACCCCTAATTTGGGGCGTTACATTTTCTTCAATTTGTTTTTATTATTTGGTTTCATTTTATTTTCTCCTTTAAAAAAATCCAAAACCCCTTGTTAAACCTAAACACCAGTTAATTTCATTTCATAAACTTTACACACAGTCTCTGTGGGATCGACCTAGACTTGCTTTAGTAGTAGGTCTAGTTATTTTATTTTGACTAGCGTAACAACGTGCAATCAACAATCTTATCTAAAGATACAAAAAAAAAAGATAAAAATGTGCAAACCCCTTCTTGTGGTTATAATGCTAAAATATCAAGTTAGCTTGTTCATCTTTTGATGTTCGTCTTTGAAAGACTTTTGGATCTTTTATTTACCAAATTAACTTTTCCTTGATTTGATATTTTTTATATGGAATATAATGGAATAAAGTCATACTTTTCTTTATCTTTATTATTGATTGACATGAATTTTCTTGTCAATATCCTATAAATCTACTGAAACCTCTGATTCATACTAGAAAGAAGATGATTTAATAAAACCTTCAAGTTGAGTCCAATGATTTCTTGGGTAAGAATCATTGTATTATCACTTATTCATTGAATAAATATAATAACTAAAAAGTCAAAGAAAGGTTTGTTTTTGGATCAAAATAAGTATGTACAAAAAGTTTGACAAAAGAAAAATCTTTCTTCCTTCTTATGTTTTGAAATTTTTTGGAGTTCAGTTATGAGATCTGAATATTAAATATGAATCATAATTCTAATACTCCATAATCCATTTCATATATTTTGTGCTCTAGATATTATAATAGCTTCTAATAAGGTAAAAAAAAGACATCTCATTTGCTATACTATCAATAAGATCCATTATAACAAGTTACACACTAATATTATAGAAATCTAGAAAAAAAATCCACGATTGAACTAACAAAGTAGAATGAAAATGGGACAAAATAATTGAAGGCCTAAACAACTTCACTTTGCATTGAAAAGCTAGTAATGATCAGTTCTTATAAATTTAATTCATTGAAATTCCATCCAATAAAATTGAAAAATTCTCAATCTCTAAAATAATAGTTAGGAATATTGCAAATAGAGCCATTACAATCCCCATCAAAGGGATAGTTCCTCATGCAGGAGCTACTTTACCATATTCCAAATTCTAGGGTTTCAACAAATCTCCCAAAATTGTTCGTCTTGGACCAGATCTATAGCTCCCTTCAATACTTTGTGTAGCTATAAATTTTATTTTTTATTTTTAAAGATCTATTGACTTTGCATACCATTTGGTTGTAAATAAAAAATCTTATCATATATCCATTATGTTCTTGAAATTATATAATAATGGAAGTAGCAACCTTAGTGTACATCTTTATATCTAGTTTAATTGTAAGTTTTATAGAGCCATTACAACCCCCCATCAAAGGGGTAGTTCCCCATCTAGGAGCTACTTTACCATATTCCAAATTCAATGGTTTGAATAAATACCCAAAATTGTTCGTCTTGGACCAGATTTATAACTCCCTTCAGTAGTTTGTGTAGTTATAAATCCTATTTTGTATTTTTTTTAAGATTTACTGACTTTGCTAAGGAAGACAAAACTAGCCCGACCCAATTTTGGCCCGATTTAAATAGGTCAAAGATGGGATATAGGCCAACCATTGTCCGCTAGACTGGGCCACGAGCGGGCTACGAGCTGGCCCTGCCTGCCTGTGGCTTGACTATCCCTTCAAAAACGACGTCATTTTTGACTTTTTCTATATATATATGATGGGCTGAGTTTGGCCCGACCCACCACACAGGCTGGGGGTTTGGCTGGGACGAGGCCGGGCTGCTCATGGCCCGGTCCGACATATTAACATCCCTAGACTTTGCATACCATTTGGTTGTAAATAAAAGATCTCATCATAAATCCATTGTGGTTTTGATATTATATAATAATGGAAATAGTAACCTTAGTCTATATCTCTATATCTGGTTTACTTGTAAGTTTTACTGGGTATGCAATATATATTGCTTTTAGGTAACCTTATCAATAACTAAGAGATCCATTCGAGGAAAACAAGGAACCTCTACCAGCATGGTATGATAAAGACACCATCTCCCATTTGTATACCCAACACCTGAGCAATCAAAATTTAAACTAGGATTTGTTATATATATTTGACCTTAATCATTTGTGATTAAGGCCTAAAATCGAATATTTCTTATTTGATGCCATGTAAATTACAAAAATAATGATAGATCCATCAAAGCAGTTCAACTTACTTTCTCATAAAGCTAGCTTAACCATTTTCTATAGCGAATAGGGTATGAGCCAAGGACTAACCTAGTAAGTAAAAAGAAGCAAGGAATAAGAAAGTCATTTCCAATGTCAAAGGATAAGAAGTAGAAGTTTTGTGGTACTTCTAATAAAAAGCTCACTATCAAGATCACGACCAAACCAAAAGGATGGCATCCACCTTTGATCTGTACCATACATTCCTACGTAAAAAAAGAGTATGATCAGCAAAGAAGAAGGTCAGTTAATGAATTAAGGTCCGCTTGGCCAAGCTCGGTTAAGAGGATGTCTGGCTCTTCTTAAATGCATGAGAATTCTTTGAACCAATTTAAGTCTAAGACCCAATTTGGAACCCTTTACCTGGCTTAAAAAGACCTTCACCTTTTGGTTAACTATATAAGCTTTCTAACTGACTTCGAGATCTTTACCCTAACACCATAGATAAGTGGTTAGACTCGCTATAGGAGGACTAGCCCTGAACTTGGCATGGGATATTGAAGTCACTCCTTCACTCTGATATACCAGCTTGTCGCATGCTGCCATCAACCACATCTATCCATCTTTAAATCGATCCATCCAGTGGAGGAACTTCAGTCGCTCGCCTGTCTTCCCTAACTTCATGTTATAAAGCACAGGAGTAACTAATAAATAATATGGAGCATATCTTTCAACTACTGAGATATTTCATATCAGAAAAATCTTACTCTGGCGTAACCTATTTATTCAGCTTCACCAAACTCTTCTATCAACTATATAGACTCTCTTATTTCATTATTCGGTTTTGACATGGTTCAAGGTTTTACAAACTGGTAGGATGCATAAGCACTTGTAACTGCTGATGATATTACTTACTATCAACGAATTCCATAGATCACATTATAAAAATGACGAGTTTGCATGGATACAAAGATTAACGGATAGTTTCTAAAAGCTCTACTTACAGGACAAAATATAGAGCGAGTTACAGGACTCTTACCTTAGTCAGTTAGGTTTCACCCGAGTGATAAAATGGCACAAAATGAAATAAAGAAGGGGATCTTTTAGTTAAGCAAGTACTGATGGACAAGTAGTCTTTTACCATGTTTTGAAACAGATGAGATAAGTTAAAGAAGATTAAGAATGAGTGTATATCTCAGGTTGATTCATTCGTAAGAAAATTTCAAAGCAATTGTTTAGTCGACTTAGGACATGCTTACTTGAGGGGACCAAATGACGCAAGGCTTAGATTACTAGATCCTGGGCATAATCTTCTTAGAGATCGAGAGCCATTTTCCTTGCCTTACTTTTTCCAAGTTTTTTTTTCTCTAAGTATTAAAATGGGTAGATTTTTCATTTACCAATGAATTTCATTTGCCCCAATTTAATCAATAAAGGGATTTTTGGCTAGATTGAATTTTGAAACCCTTTCTCACTATTAATAAAAGTAGAGTTTTTAATCAAGATGTTCTTGCCTCCCTCGTTTTGGCTTGAGCTTGAATTAGAACCTTTATGCACGATTAGGCTTTTGACTCAATCTAATAGCCTATGCATCGAGTGCTAATAAAAGTTTTTGCATGGGCTCATCATCTGATGCAAAACTGATTTCATATCCACCATCAATCACCAATCACATTCCATATCTCACTTCCAACTTTTTGATTCCTTGGGGTAGCCTCATATAGAAAATAAAAGCATTATAGCTTCGGTGGTAGCTGAGCAAGGTTAGGAAGGAGTTTGATTGTTAGGATACTATTGGATCCTATTTGAAGTACTCCACCACAAATAAGAATCTTTGGGGTAAGAGAGAGTGGAATTCCTATGTATAGGGGGACGTTCTAGATAGAGCTCCGTTTAGAAAGGGCTTTCCCTAAATGGCCATGATGAAGTTTAAAAAAATAGAAAATGCCTTTCCAATTGACAGAGTTCTATATCTAGGTCTTATTCCATCTCCAACGTGAGTGCCCTCTTTAATTACTTTGGGGACAAAAACTCATATAGACTAAGGTTGAAGTATTATCCATTTGCAGATGGAGCTTCAACCGCTGCTAGGTTTAGAGGGAAATTATGAGCATTATATTCATGCATAACTTTCATACTAAGGTTAGCACGGTCAATAATATCAATCCAAGTATTAATTACACATCCTTCAATATCGACTATAGATTGGTTAAAATTGAAACCATTTCAGATGAAGCCATAGTGCTAATACCTAAAGCAGTGAACCAAATACCTACTACAGGCCAAGCAACTAGTAAGAAATGTAAAGAACGAGTTGTTAAAACTAGCATATTGGAATATCAATAAACCAAAATGACCATGAGTGGCTACGATATTATAAGTTTTTCTTCTTGACCGAATATATAACCTTCATTAGCATATTCATTTTATGTGGTTTCCCTTATTAAACTAGAGTTTACGAAGGAACTATGCAAAGCATTAAATAGGGAGCCATTGAATACACTAGCTACGCTTAATATGTGAAATGGGTGTATAAGGATGTTATGCTTAACTTGGAATACAATCATAAAGTTGAAGGTACTAGAGATTCCTAAAAACATTACATTAGAAAAGCTACCTTAACTTGTAACACGCACGTACCCCCTGGGAGGATATGCAAATGCCATACAAAACAAAACTAAAACATGCCAAACAATCCAAAGCACTTTTAGAAACTCAAGTAAACATAAATTACATATCATTAGATGTTGTTGTAAACAAAACATATCAAACATATTGTACTATTCCAAAAACATGCTATAAGTTCCAAATCCATCCTGTATTAAGGTCATTACAAACCATTAAACAAAACACAAAATACAACATATCTCATTACATTAAAATTTAACTTAAACTTAAACACAAATATACATCTTCAAAAAAAAACACATCCTTCTTTGGCCAGTGTAGTTGTCCCAGCCTTAGATCTTCTTATCAGAACCTACACGGAGGCAAAACTACCATGCTAAGCATATAACTTAGTGGGAAATAACTAAATAAGATATAATTTGGCAAATGTTTCTAATAGTCGTCTAGCATTCTCATGCACTGAATCATGTCAAATCACATACAACCTTTAATTGTTCAAATTAAAGAACAATCCAACATTATTTGCATCAGAACAAAATATAACATATCAGAACAGGATATACTTGCTTCAGAACAAAACTTACAAGTATCCGGACAGAATACCATAATATCAAGACAAAACTTTAAAGTATCATAACAAAACTTGATTGTGTTAGAACAAAACTTGATTATATCCTAACAGAATTTAGTTGTATCAAAAATGAACTTAGCTTATATCATAATTGAACATATATTAGAACACAAAACAAGTTAGCCTGCTAATCCTTTTTATAGAAGTGAATAACGAGACCAGAATAAAAGATACCTATGATTGGTATCATAAAACAGAAGGGACTTATGTCTTAACATTAGGGGACACCATAGTGCCGATAATCAAGGGACACCTTAGTGTTAAGTTACAGGAGGAGTTGTAGACCCTTCTAGGCATGCCTATTTAACCACAATTAGGACTTGGCAGTTTTAAAACGAACATTTCAGATTTTAGAATTATATGTGAAAGATATACTGCATATCATATGTCTTATTCCATTTTGCTTACATTGAATATTTTCATTCACATTTAATCAAACTTAACATGCCTTATAAACATAAACATTTGCAATAATGTACCAATGAAATCATTAAGTAATCACACATTACATGTATTCACATAAGTTCTCAATTCATACGCATTCATAAAGTAACACATTACTCTTGTTCTTTAAATCACATTAGCATTCTTAAGTATACTTCATTCCTTTAATAATTCATAAGTTCAAAATTAGTTACTTTGCTATTAAATACCACCTTTCTTAGATTATCACCTCAATTAATAATCCAAACCTTATTTAACCTTTAAGCAACTTATTCCATATAAAACTAGGTTCATTTTACACTTTAATTAAGTCCAATATGCCATTATAAAGTACCTTAACCTTATATAGTCCAATAATTTCCCAAACCAACCTTTTCTCCTTCCTAAGTACTTCCGATGACCATAGGAATGAGTCATATAAATTTCACGATCGTGGGATGAGTGAACCGTTCGGCTCACCCATAACCTTTAATTTGTTTTCAAAACTTGACTTCTTCACTTCCATTCGACACACCTTCACCAAAGTCCATCAATTTCACTTCAATTCTACCTTATTCATGCTTCAATACCTCATCAAATTCATGTCCAAACCAATTCAAAAATCATTCATTAAACATCTCACAATCTATGATCTTTCAGGTATCAACACCCAAAGCAAAAGCTAGCAAACAAGTATCATGTTCTAGACGTCAATTCATCATCAATTCAATTCATATTCTATCCAATTCAAGTATCAAATAATGCATATTATAGCATGCAATCAATTTTAGCATTCCTTTACTTGTTTAACTTCAAAGAACAAGCCAAACTAGCCTTCCAAGCAAGAAGCACAATTCCAAAATCCAAGTGAAACTAAGATGCTCTTAACACTAAAAGACAACAACATAGAAGATAGCATGTGGTAGATTTCTTGATGCAATGTCTTGCAAGAATTTTAAGTGACATTGAAGCAAAATTAAGAGCTAAGAGAGGTGGATGGTTACAGCGGAGATGCCAAAATGAAGGTTGTAGAAACTTCTTGCAAGCTTAACACCTAAGTTGCTAGGTGTCACGCTCACAATATGGCATTTGTCACGATTGCATGTGTCCCATTTGTCCACCATATAAGCAACCAAATGTCTCAATTCTATTAGGCCACTTGTCACTCACTTATTGCTGCCACTTGTCAATTTATTAACCATGCCATTTGTCACTTAATTTTCCATGCCAAATGTCACTAATTCATAGGCTTAATCATTCAAATTTCCATGTCCAACTTGTCTTACTACTTGACAATTTTCCTAGTCCAAATGTACATTTCATTTATCATTCTCTAATGGTAACAATTAATTTCAAGTTACTAATTATGATCCATCAAATCAAAATTCAAGACATATACAATTTACAATCATATCACAATTTCAACACCTATCACATTTACTTTCATAAACATGTAACATTTCTACTAGGGTGTAATTTGGTGCCTTACATAACTAATTAGGTAAATCAAGAAAATAGTAATAGAAGCTACAAGAGGAGCTAAATATGTAACACCAATCCAAAGGTATATACCCAAACAGAAACACAGTTCTTACTCACGACCCATATAAGAAGCTATACTACGTAAGAAGTGTAAAATAATTAGCTCATAAGGACTATCATTATATAATCATTCATGGACTACCATTATATAATCATTCATTAGCAGATGCAACTTCCCATATTAGATAAAAGGGCAAACTTATTGTCGAAGAAGTAAGAATGATGCTATTAGAAAAAAGATAGTTTTCGTAAAGTTAAAGTAAAGATCTATAAACAAGTTCATGAATATCATCAATATCTACTATAAGTGCAGTAACGAAAACTATAATAAATAAAAGTTGTGGTCAGTAGAGGAGGATCATGAAAACACAAGACCATCCTATATTAAGACAATTTTCAATTCTAGTTATCGAATTATAGAAGCAACCCTATAGGCTTTCACTTTCGCATCTCTCTAAAATTGCAATCAAAGTAAAATCTTGGTTTATTTAATCATTAGGGACTCCTAAGTACACAAATTCTCTATAAATAGAAATAAAGAATTTAAGATTTGTGATTCAACAATATAATATAACTTTTATACCCATGTCAAACAATAGCCAAGGGCATATCTTTATGATCTTAGTTATCTAGATTCATCATAACATTTTGAATAAAAAAATGAAGTTGAAATGAGTTAAAAAGTAATTTAGATTAATAGACATATCATTTAAGGTTTCATACTATTTCAATAGATAGTTATAATAGGTTGCTTAGGACTCAAACCCGGAACTAATAAGATGGAGTAGAAAATGGATTTAAAATATGTTAAAAAAATCTCTCCCCAAGCCATGCTAGTGAGTTTTGTTCCACACGATTTTCCCTATGTAGAAATTGTACTCATCCCCTTCTATACAAAATCTCTAAGAAAGTTGAATAATTAGTTGCTCAATCTTTATTCGTATAGTACATTAACATTTCATAATAGAAATGAAAGAATTTTTTGTTCTCTCTTCATCATTTAGGGAGAATTTTGATTTGATTTACATCTTTTTATAACTAATTGTTCATGATTGGCTAGACCGTTCATATAAAGAATATCTAAATACCAAAACCACTCTCTATATACCTTTTGTGAAATAGAAGAGGCTTTTGGGAAAATCAAAGAAAAAACTTGTTGTTTTTCCAAAAAAAATCTCCCAATAATGTAACCTAATCTTTTGAAGAACATGTAAAGTACTTTTGTTTTTACAAGCCATAGTTTTACATAAGAAATTCAAAGTATATATTTTATTTGATGCAAATTTTTTTAAGAATCAACTGTAATAATTTATTTTTTTGCATATATGTAAAAATTGGGTGATAATATCATTATTTGATGAATCAGTCCTGGCCGAGTTACTAATGGGATGCCCTTTCTTGTTACAAAATCTCATTTTCTCCAATGTTCATTCAAAGGAATAATTGGAACTATTGAATCGAGTTTCTTCTTAATATTATCTAAAAAATGATTTTTATAGCATTTGACTTTATACCACTGAAGGATTTCGTCGTACACTTGAAAAATAACCTAAAACGTCTATAGAGTGTTTGGATAATGAGTTCATATTGATCTTTTTTAGGCTAAAATCACACCATGATATTGACATAAATGGAAAAAAATATTTCCATTTTTTTATCAGAAGAAGTGTATCCTTTGAAGCCATAATGAATTTTTTTTGATATTTAACCTAATGCATGAAATGGTCATTGTCCAAACATAGGTTAGCCTGAAAATAATTAGCAAAGAATTATGTAAACTATTCCACCTTTTCATAGAAAGCTATTAAGGAACCGAGAAAATGTTGTATCATAAATAAAAGGATTGGTTACAAAGAAAAAAATTTGTATTCATATACATGAAAATTATATAAGACGAAGAAAAATCTTGCTATACTTTTTCATAAAATGGATTCATAAGACTATTCCAATTCTAATATGAATGAACAAAGAGTCGTAACCAAGGCCTGAAAAAAAAAGATCCTCTCATTGGACTCTATTAGGGTATGTTTATGTGCTATGTGGAAACCTCTAGGGATCGAAAATGCATTCGATAAACCTTACATACCATAACTTGAGTTTGTATCAAAGCTATATATTGTTTTTTCCTCCTTCTCACTATAATCGTGCCTTTTATGAATGTCTTAACATTTCCCCTTGATCTCTCACACTCCTGCTTACACATTACTCTTCACCATTATCACCTTTAGCTCTATCGACGCCTTTATTTTTCTAATTCAGTCTATCCAAGTAGCCCAAATTAGGTTCTTTCCATATCAAGTAACTATACCCCTATTTTGATTTCATGCTTAAGCCCAAATCTTGACAATTTAGAGATAAAATGTCAATTGAAGCTCAAGTTGCTCTGCACAATAGTCATACAAAGACTTCCCTGCCCTCCCTTTTAAGTTGACTAAACCTAGCAACTCGCCTTTTGCTCAGAAATTGAAGAAACCGTCTTAGAGAAGAGTTGTATGAGATCTATAAACCTTTGGTAAGTTGCACTTTATTTAATAGAATAAGGAGGGACTTATCCCTCCTCCACCTGAGGTTTTGATAAAGGAAGCAACTACGTGGAAAGTTGTCTTAGTTGGTTACTTCCTAAACAAGAGATTAGCTTTTCCAAGTGTACAACATTGGGCTAACCTGTACTACAAGAAACGTGGACTAGAAAACACTACGATCACTGAAGATGAACTCTTCATTTTTTGCTTCTCCTCCATAGAAATGGCATAAAATATTATGGATTTGCATCTTTGGCATATATAAGGTAAACCATTTTTTGAAGGAAATGATAAATATGATTCAGGTTGAATAGATCAGATGAAATCGATTCCCACTTAGGTCAATTTTCATTGCATTCCTTTGGAGTATTGGCCTTTAAAGGGCCTAAGTTACCTTACTAGCTAGCTAAGCTCACCACTAACTTTGGATGACAACACATCTAATCTTAAGATACACAAACTTTTCAAAATTAAAATTTTTTCAAAAGTACTTAAATCACATAAAGAGCTATGCATATTTTTTCTTAAAAAAATATAAAGGCTAAAATAAAAAAGTCAATCTTAACCTAATAATTTATTAACCAAGTATAATATATGAATTGTTAACATTTTTAATTGCTCAAAACATAGATTATTTTGATATTTCTTTACCAAACCATTTAACCAAAACAATCACATCATACTTCAACTTCTTACTTTTTTTATATTTTTCTATCAGCAAAAAAACAAATAAACATCTTTTTTTTCACATAAAAAGGGGAATGAATTGCCTATTCACAATACTCTGTTCCTATCCCATTCTATGAGTATCCATTCATTCAATAAATAAGACCCACAGAAAATTAATGGATAGATATTCATGTAACAGTAATAAGAACATATGTTTTGAACCGTAAAAAGTGCATATAACTCATAGAACATAGTGAGTGGATTAATTGGCGGTTAGAAAGTACCCCCCAAAATGCACAGAGCACTTAAAGCAGTGAACCAATTGGAGCTTAGAAGTCTTTTTGTTACTTTCCACTTTTGGTGGCTAATGCTATTATCTAGTTAAATTTATTAGTATCAGTAAATCTAATATTATTACATTATTAAATAATTTATTTAAATATGTAATTTAACAATTTATTCAAAGCACACTAAAAAATTATGCTACTATTTTAGTACCATTAATTTTCAAAATTTTAACTCATTTTAATTCTCCCAATAATTTAAATTTCGGGTCTATTTAAAATCCTAAATTAACATGCAATAAATTTTGGAGTAGTGTAGTCTAAACCGTTAAGGGAACTGCAAGCAAAAGGCTTCCACGCTACCGTCCAACGTATTCCTCAATCCTTCTTTTTCCGCTCCAGCAAAGTTCACCTGTTCTCATCTCTTCGACGTCGTCGTTTGGAAACTCAAGCAATGCAGAATCTATCACAAAATCCGTAGCGAAAGAAAGGGAGCGAAGGAGCGCAATCGGAGAATGGGAAACAAGATCGCGAGGACGACGCAGGTCTCTGCGTCGGAGTACTATCTCCACGACTTGCCGTCCTCTTACAATTTGGTTCTTAAGGAGGTGCTCGGGCGCGGGCGCTTCTTTAAGTCCATCCTCTGCAAGCACGACGAGGGTTTGGTACTCGTCAAGGTCTATTTCAAGCGTGGCGACCCCATAGACCTCAGAGAGTATGAGCGCCGACTCGAACACATCAAGGAGACCTTCCGAGCCCTTGATCACCCCCACGTTTGGCCTTTCCAGGTTCATTTTCACTGCTTGTTTGTTTCTTTTTGAGAATTTTGTATTTCTCTGTTTGGTTGCCTAGAAAAGTCTCAAAGTTTTAGGGTTTTAAAGATTTATGTTAAATTGTAATGTATTCGTGTTACTGAAACATTACGTGCGGTTCTCTTAGAAAGCGCGGGAAGGATGGGAGCGCAATTTCTAGTATTTTTACTTTGTTTTTTTGTTGTAGAATTTGTTAAACTTTGAATTTAATTATTTAATAGATTAGGAAGTTCATCCCTCTTTTGTTTGCTACAGAAAAGATATATGGAAATAAGTGGGATATATAGATGGAATGGTTGAAGTGTGTATGGGGATCCAAAGAAAGTATTTAATTGAATTGTAATCCACGTATCATGTTCAAGGGAACTGGGACGATTAAATGTGAAAGTCTGAGCACGGCCCTAGGTGTCCTGGGAAAGAGAATTTGGACTATCATCTTAGTATATGTGAATTTCTTACATGAGCCTCTATACTAGAAGCGGATTGTGTTATGAATCTTAATATTGGTGCTGTCGAGAACTACAAGCCAAATAAATGGAATCTTCGTTGGTAACTTTGCCAGTATCAGATTAACGGGATTAAGAGGAGCTTTTTGGCGGCTAAGTTCGTCACATGATTGTCTTCTCTTGCAGTTTTGGCAGGAAACTGATAAAGCAGCGTATCTTTTGAGGCAATATTTCTTCAATAATCTACATGACAGATTGAGCACTCGACCCTTCCTGAGTCTTGTGGAAAAGAAATGGTTGGCTTTTCAGGTCTATGTATATGTTCCTCTTTTCAACAATTTTTTGACACACTTTTCTAGTATTTCACTGTTGACATATGCTACTTCTGGTGGTCCGCAGTTACTTCTTGCTGTTAAACAGTGCCATGAGAAGGGTATTTGTCATGGTGAGTGAAATCAGTTCTGACAAATTTCTATTTCGTGACATATCATTTTAATTACTTGTTTTACCGCATTAGGTGATATTAAGTGTGAGAATGTACTTGTAACTTCCTGGAATTGGCTTTATCTTGCCGACTTTGCATCGTTCAAACCAACTTATATTCCATATGATGACCCATCGGATTTCTCATTCTTCTTTGACATGGGAGGACGAAGGCTATGTTACCTTGCACCTGAGGTATTGTCTTGTCCTTTTATTTCATGTCAGGTGTTAAATTTGTTTTGATTATGGTTCAATGTTAATTGTGGAAAACTTCAATGATCTTGCTTTAGAAGTTAGGATTCATGTTCAACCTTTCGAGCTAGGGTCGATCTTGGGTGGTAATAAGAACACAGCCAACAACTTTCAGAAATAGACACCTTTTGTTGATAGCATTTGGAAAAGTGATATTGACTAGATCTTCAAGAATCAATAGTGCATAATTGAAGTTGTCTTTTATAATCCAAGTTGTTCTTTATTAGCTGTAGCTAATCTTCTAATTTCCTTTTTCTATCGATATCTTTGTTCCCATTTATACAAGTTACTTCTCCTCAAAATTTCAGAGATTCTATGAGCACGGAGGTGAGATGCAGGTTGCTCTTGATGCACTATTGAAGCCATCCATGGATATATTTGCTGTGGGGTGAGCATTCTGGCTTTTCAATTTAGTCTTTGATGGTAAAAGACAGGGTACTGTCCTTGGATGGCTTTAATAAATTTAGATTTTTTTGCGGACCTATTTAGGTGTGTAATTGCTGAGCTTTTTCTTGAGGGCCAGCAACTGTTTGAACTCTCTCAGCTTCTTGCTTATCGTAGAGGACAATATGATCCTAGCCAACATCTTGAAAAGGTTAAAGTATCTTTTACTGTCGGTCTCAATCCAGTTTAATCTATATGAGATATTTATTTGAAGACTGATATGCACTGAATATGTAGATCCCAGATTCTGGAATCCGAAAGATGATACTTCATATGATTCAGTTGGAGCCAGAGGCACGACTTTCTGCTGAAGGCTACCTACAAAACTACGTAGATGTTGTTTTTCCTAGCTATTTCTCACCATTTCTGCATAACTTTTACTGTTGCTGGAATCCTATTCAGTCTGATATGAGGGTAAAAACCCTTAGTACTCTGCTTATATTTTTGGTGGTCTTTGGTACTCACTACCACGCTGATATCATGTCTCTTGTGCAGGTTGTAATGTGCCAGAGTGTTTTCCATGAGATACTTAAGCAAATGATGAGCAGTAGGACAAGCGAGGAAACACGAAATGGAGTGGGCATGTCTGCCAATAACCTAATTTGTAAGCCATCTAATGAGATGATTGAGGGACAAAACTTGGACTTAGTCAGGGACTCAAAATACAGAGACAAAATAAATAAGGGTATAGTTCATGGTCAATGCAAACTTCTTGGTGATATCAATACCTTGCTTGGGGATGTAAAACAAAGCGATGGTTCTTCTACTTTGAAGTCAATGCCTGACAATGCACCCAATTCTACCTTATCGGAGGATCCTAAGAATTGTACACAGCAATCTCCTGGTGAACTTCTTCAAGCCATTTCCAATGCATTTAGAAGAAATGATCATCCCTTTTTGAAAAAGATCACCATGGATGACCTGAAGTCATTGATGTCTGAGTATGATAGTCAGTCAGATACTTTTGGTATGCCATTTTTACCATTACCTGAAGATAGTATGAAATGTGAAGGTATGGTTCTGATTGCTTCTCTGCTTTGCTCTTGTATACGTAATGTCAAGTTACCTCATTTGAGGAGAGGGGCCATACTCTTACTCAAATCTTCCTCATTATATATTGATGATGAAGATAGGCTACAACGTGTGTTACCATATGTGGTTGCAATGCTGTTAGATCAAGCAGCGATAGTGCGTGCTGCTGCATTGGAAACTTTGTGTGACATTCTGCCTCTAGTCCGGGAATTTCCTCCTAGTGATGCAAAGATATTTCCTGAGTATATTCTTCCAATGCTTTCCATGCTTCCTGATGACCCAGAAGAAAGTGTGAGAATTTGTTATGCTAGCAATATTGCAAAGTTGGCACTTACTGCATATGGGTTCTTGATTCATTCAATAAGCTTGACTGAGGCAGGTGTTCTTGATGAAGTTAGTTCAAAACAGAAGTCAAAGGCATCATTAATTGAAACATCCGGACAGCTTCAAAGGATAAATAATGATGCACAGCTTGTGCAGCTTAGGAGATCCATTGCTGACGTTGTTCAAGAACTTGTTATGGGCGCAAAACAAACTCCAAATATCAGAAGAGCATTGCTTCAGGACATTGGCAAACTATGCTGCTTTTTGGGTCAGAGGCAGAGTAATGATTTTCTACTACCCATCCTGCCTGCATTTCTGAATGATCGAGATGAGCAGCTTAGGGCATTATTCTATGACAAGATTGTTTATGTCTGCTTCTTTGTGGGCCAAAGAAGTGTAGAAGAGTATCTTTTTCCCTACATTGAACAAGCTTTAAGTGACCAGACTGAGGCTGTGATTGTCAATGCATTGGACTGTTTGACAATTCTGTGTAGAGTTAGCTTCTTACGAAAGCGTATACTTCTTGAAATGATAGGACGTGCATTTCCATTATTGTGTTATCCTAGTCAGTGGGTTAGAAGGTCAGCTGTCGGTTTCATTGCTGCCAGCAGTGAGACCTTAGGTGCGGTGGATTCTTATGTTTTCCTTGCTCCAGTTATACGGCCTTTCCTCCGTAGACAACCGCCTTCCCTAGCTTCTGAGAATTCTCTGCTTTCATGTTTGAAGAATCCTGTCTCAAGACAGTCGTTTTACCAAGTCTTAGAAAATGCGACGAGTTCAGACATGCTGGAAAGGCAGAGAAAAATCTGGTACAATTCATCAGCAAAATCAAAACAAGGGGCTTCTGTGGATTTATTTAAGAAAGAGGATGTGGAACTAAGTTCAGTGAAGAATTGGCCTGACACGAAACCTTTTCCTGAGATTCAAAAACATGTCGATGTGGTGGAACAACCAGAGGTTGGTGATACCAAATTGAATTCTATGGGTTTTATAAGCAATTCTTCCAGCACAGTTGATATTCGTGATCCTCTATGCTCTCAAAAACTGCAATTCTCAGGGTATATGTCTACACACAGTAGTATGAACAGTTTTATGCATGATAATTTCTCTGAAGGAATACCTTTGTACTCTTTTAGCATGGACCGGCGAGCAGTAAAAAATCCCCCGGCAGCTTCAGATTCTTCATCACGCATGAACTCTCTTGGAACTGGTTCGTCATACATGCCCTGGATGGATCCAATAAACAAATCATTTAGCTTGGCCAGTTCTGTTCCTGCACCTAAGCTGGTTTCAGGTTCATTTAGCATCAGTGGGGGTTCTAGACAGTTCTATAGAGTTGTCCACGAGCCAGAGAGTAGGGAAACAGATCAAACAACTTATGTAACTAGTAAATTTCAAGAACTGGGATTATCTGGCACGACAAAAGGAAGTTCTTTCACTCTAGAAGACGCTTCTGCTCTGTCAGATGTAACCGGATTGCCATCGTTTTCACGAACAACAGGGGTTCCAGATTCAGGTTGGAGACCTCGGGGTGTGTTGGTTGCACATCTGCAGGAGCATCGTTCCGCAGTCAATGACATTGCAATTTCACATAATCATAGCCTTTTTGTGAGTGCTTCTGATGATTCAACTCTCAAAGTGTGGGATTCAAGAAAGTTGGAAAAAGATATTTCATTTAGATCAAGATTAACTTATCACCTGGAGGGAAGCCGAGCACTCTGCACTGTTATGCTCCGTAACTCTGTTCAAGTCGTTGTTGGAGCATGTGATGGCATGATGCATTTATTTTCTGTCGACCATATATCAAGAGGGCTTGGCAATGTTGTTGAAAAGTACTCTGGTATTGCCGATATAAAAAAAAAGGATATTAAAGAAGGTGCCATACTCAGCCTCTTGAATTTCAATGGTGAGAGCACTGACAATCAGATTATGTACAGCACTCAAAATGGTGGCATGCATCTTTGGGATATCAGAGCAAATTCGGAGGCCTGGACACTGAAGGCAGTTTCTGATGAGGGCTATGTGTCTTCCCTTGAGACAGGTCCTTGTGGGAATTGGTTTATCTCGGGGTCTTCTAGGGGTGTGGTTACCTTATGGGACTTGAGGTTTCTGATACCTGTAAACTCATGGCAATACTCTGTTACATGCCCTGTTGAAAAGATGTGCCTTTTTGTTCCCCCTCCTAATGCTGCTGTGTCTAATTCTGTAAGGCCCCTTGTATATGTTGCTGCTGGTTGTAATGAAGTTTCCCTTTGGAATGCTGAGACTGGGAGCTGCCACCAGGTAGATTGCTGTTCTTTTTATTTATCATTGTAAACTTGGAAAGGTAAGAGTTAAAACGTGATGATGAAAGGTTGAGTAGTTGATAAATACTCAAGTTTACAGAGCATGAATGTGGAAAAGGTGAGTAAAAGTGCCAGTTGTATTAAGAAAGTAGTACTGAATGGAGTTGAAAGTTGGTATGAAAACTGTCTTTGCAAAATATAGTGATTGCAGAAAAATCGTTTCTAATGCAATTCTCATTGGAAGATAGATTCCCTTTGCATAATCTGTTACTTATTGTCCTTTGCTATGGATCAAAGTTTATTTATTACTCACCCTGAGTTAACTGTTGATGATGAACAGTGAGGTTTTACTTGAAATTCATTGAAGAGCAACAGTAGAAAGTCAGACTGTGCATTGACAGACAATGCATCCTACTAAAAACAATGAAGATGAATTTTTAGGGTCTTTTGGAATTGGTGAATGTCTAATGTACATCTAATGAGATGTTGTGGACTGTGTTTTGATGTGTTTAATGGTTATCCATTTCATATAGTTGAAACTAATTTACTCTGGGCTTGCTTATTACTTGGGATTTATCACATGTATTGTTGCTACAGTTTTCTTTCGGTCTTTCTTTTGTCTAGGTATTGAAGGTTGCACATTACGATGATGATGCTGAAATGTCCAATATGCCATGGGCCTTGACCAGGCCATCGAGTAAGGCAAACTTCAAGCCAGATATGAGGCGGAATGTCAATTCAAAGTATAGAGTTGACGAGTTGAATGAACCTCCTTCTCGACTTCCTGGCATTCGTTCAATGCTCCCCTTACCTGGGGGTGATCTATTGACTGGGGGTACTGACTTGAAGATACGTCGATGGGACCATTGCAGGTTATTCTTCTTCCTCTTTCTCATTTCCTTTATTGGCTGTGTATATTTTTTTTCTGTGGCAGTTAGTGACTTAATTCTTCATTATCATAATTGTAGTCCGGACCGCAGTTATTGTATTTGTGGGCCAAATGTAAATGGAGTTGGAAATGATGATAAATATGAAATGCGATCAAGTTCTGGGGTGCAAGTTGTGCAGGTATCGAGATTGTTTTAATGAATTTACCTATTTATATGTACCGCTTGAGCTTTGTTGTTTGCTTTGAACTAGCTGTTGAGTGTGAAAATATTACTTTTCTGATGACAGGATAAGTTCATCTTTCTTTTGTTTTTACCTTTATCTGGCAACATGTTCAGTTAATTTCACCTTGTTATTATGGTAGGCAATATTTAGATATGAGAAGTTGCTTCACTTTTTTTGTTCCAAATAGGAGACAAGAAGTTCTATGACAAATAAGTTGACAGCAAAGGGAGTACTTGCAGCTGCGGCTATCGACCCTGCTGGCTGCCACCGAGATGCCATTCTTTCTTTGGCTTCTGTCAAGTTGAACCAGAGACTTCTGATTTCAAGTAGTAGAGATGGGGCTATCAAGGTTTGGAAGTAAATAACTCACGCATACGAGTGATTTATTGTACATATGATGCTGATGTAGTCCAAATGTATAGTACAGATAAAGAGGGTCAAAAGTTCCAAGTTTTATTTTAGTGCCAAGTTTTATTTAAGCCACTCACGACTTGTACAGCTTATATGGTGATGGGAATGCACAGAAACTATCAAATCAAGTCCATGTTTTTGCTAGACTATAAGATTCTTGGTGTGCTTACTCCACAATAGGAATAACGATAATAACACCAGCAAAAATTTTACTAAAGCGGATGTTTAAAGAAGTCTAATAGTACGTAACTTTATTCTTAATTAGTAGATGTTTGAAAAAGACTAATTAAAAATGATAATAAAATAAATAGAAATATATAATAGTTAAATATTAAAAAATAAATAAAAATAATAATAATAATAAATATATATAATAAAATAGAGTAAAATAATAAATAATAAATAAAATACTAACATATATATAAATTAATAATAATACTACTACAAATAGTCGATAATAGTAAAGATGATGACGACGACGACGACGACGAGTAATTACCTCTTAGGTTAATTACAAGAGGCGAGAGTTAAGAGATTAAAGAGGACTGCTAAGATCCTGACTCTTAACACGATAAAGTTTTTCTATTGTGGGTTATATACTCAGTAAGTTCTAACATTGTCGTATCATTTTTTATCACCTCCTTCAATTCTTTTTAGGCCTCTCTATTTTTCTCTTATAATATATAAGTACGATCTTTTCACATCTTTTCATTGAAGTGTCTTGGTGTCCCCTTTTAATATGACCAAATCACCTAATTCTTGTTTCTCTTAATTTATCCATAATATTAGTAACTTTTAATTTGTCCCTCACTATTACATTCTTGACCTTATCTTTTTTAATAAGGTTGCAAATCTAGCGAAGTATCCTCATCTTTGTCACTATTAGCTGATGATTCTGACCAAATTAGTAGCCAACAACGCTTATTTCTAATCCATTCTATGTAACGTTTTCTACCACGATCACATTGCAATACAATCCCAAAACACTCTCTCATATCTTGAATCACCATTCAAGACTATTTTACTCATCCTTCGGATCTCCTATGTGTGTGACTCTTTAGGTTCTTGGTTATATTGGTCATTTGAATTAACACTTAATTCAACTAAGTCAAAAGCATTATCTAGCAATACGTTATGACCCCCAATTGACTATAAAGTCAGTAGTTTGATTATGAACCTTCCATACGCAATGTTGCCATACAATTCGTTCTTTCACCATCTATATCTCACTTGGTTCAGAGTATGGTTAAAGTGTCAACTCCCACTAGACTGGCTACATCATATCTAGTCCAAGTGATATTAGATCTTGTCCTGAGGCTCTCATTACTCTATGTATCATTGAAGACTCTCTTCATGACAAGGAATGACCTAGACAAGAGGTCGTGGGTATCATCTCCTTCTATCAGGAGTGGTGAATCCTTTGTTGGCTACTCAATTACCTATGAATTTCTCAAGCTGTACCCAATCACCACTTTATGAGTAACCCATGAAAGGCACTGATGAATGGAGTCAAAGCACAAGATTAGTATCCGAGATATCCTTGAGCACCTCAAGTCAAAGGATATTTGCACCATTGCTATGATGAGACTATCATTGACACTGGAATAAAATATCCATATGATTGTCTCACAGTGGGTCAATCTAATGTACTTACTATCCTTAGTAAGCATCTACATGTTAACTCTAAACAATTCATATCTACAGCTTATGAGATCTACTGCTTGATCTAATCAAGGAGTATAATATATGTTAGTCTATTCGGATTAATGATATCCCATCTTATGAATCCTATGACTAAGGAAAGTTTAGATACTAACATAATTACACATGATAGGAATCTGATTATCATGATCTCATCATGATTTCCTCCATGCTATGCTTTGTATCAAAGACTTCATTAAATCAATTTAAGATCAACATCAAATCTATAAATGTATGAACATCGAAATAATGAAAGTTATTAATCATAAAATGATTTACAATAAGTGCTAAAGGTGATTGCTTTTAAAGCACTTCTCTAACAAACTTTCACTTGCACTAATCGCCTTGATATCTAATACCATAGGCGTGTACATGAGACACAAAACTCTTTTGAAAAATAGGCATAGTCAACGAATCAACTATATTATGATCGGTGGGAACTCTTTCTATCTTGACATCATTTTTACCAATGATTTCTCTAATCAAATGATAGCGCCTTAGTACATGTTTGGACTTCTGATGAGATATTGGTTCTTTCGTCTGCCCTATAGCCCCGTTGTTGTCACAATACAATTGTACTAGGGTCAGCGATGCTCGGAACCACACCGAGTTCTGTGATGAACTTTTTGATCCAAACCGCTTCCTTTGTCGCTTTTGAAGCTGCAATGCACTTCGTCTCTGTCGTCGAATCTACAGTCGTCTCTTGTTTGGAACTTTTCCAACTGACTGCACCACCATTCAGTGTGAATACATATCCAGTATGCCTGCTTACCATCAAATCACCTTCTTCATATACTAATAATACATCCTTAGTTCTTCTCAAGTACTTAAAGATATTCATGACAGCCACCCAATGACTCTACCAGGATCTGACTGGTATCTGCTCATAACATTTAGAGCAAATGATACATCGAGTCTAGTACATAAAATAGCATACATAATTGATCTTATAGTCGAAGCATAAGGAATTAAACTCATGCGAGTCATCTCATCTAGTGTCTTTGGACATATAGATTTAGAGAGTGTAATCCCATATACCATGGGAAGATAACCCCTCTTAGGCTGCTCCATGCTAAACTCTTTAACATCTTATCTATGTATGTAAACTAAAAAGACCAAGCAACCTCTTAGATCTATCTCTATAGGTCCTTATCCCCAAAACATAAGTTGCTTTTCTAAGATCTTTCATAGAGAAGTTCTTAGCTAACCAAATTTTGACTGATTGCAAAGCAGAGACATCGTTTCCTATTACCAATATGTCATGTACATACAGTATAAGGAACACAATTGCACTCCCTCTAATTTTCTTATACACACATGGCTCATCCAAATTTTGTGAGAAACCAAACTCTTTGATTGTCTCATCAAATCAGATATTTCAACTCCTGGATGGTCGCTTCGATTCATAAATTGATTTCTGAAGCTTGCATTCCTTTTCTCCATTTATAGATATGAAACCATCAGGTTGTATCATATACACATCCTCGGTTAGGTTTCCATTAAGAAAAGTCATCTTCACTAATTGTATACACATCCTCGGTTACTATTGTATGTTATTTCATTTGGAATTAATATTGATATAATTAACATGAATTCCTTAATTCCAGAAATTAATTCATAATTAATTTACCTTAAAATAATTATTTGATGTTGAAAATTAAACAACTTCAATTTTGTCACACACACCAATTTTCTAGTCTTATTAGAAAATCTATTACTCTACTAAAATTAATTCAAAATTAATTTCTATAATTTTCCAAAATTTTATAGAACATAAAATCATAATTTCAAGCATCTCTAGGTTATTTCATGATGATCAAAATAATTTAGGAATCACCCAAAATTTATTATGCTCACCGAAACACCAATAAGACACAAAAATGATAAATATGATTTCTAAAATTTTTCTGAAAATCAAATTTTTATTAAAATCATTTATGCATGCATCAAACATCAAATTAACACATTTGTATCACATAAAAATATTTTAAAGGTTCTGGAACCGAAATATAAACATACAAAAACAACAAACAAAACAGATCCTACAATTTCTGAAAAATCATCCAGATCTAACAAATTGTTTGATAAAATTATTAAAACATTTCTAATAATTCTACAAAAATTAAAGATCCATGAAAACATCCCAAATATGTTCACATAATTTTTCCAGGATCAAATTCCACGAAATCATGTGTAACCTCATCAGTTTAGCCAATAGACAACGCATGCCTAGCAGAAAGATAGATTTCAAGCATGTTCTTGTAAATTCAAAATTAAATATTTTAATCATATTAAAAATATTTTCAATCACACTGAATCATGAACATATATCTTATGAACAGATTGGTGCAAGAAAATCATGAAAATCATTTTTCTATAATTAATTTCGAACAAAACATTACATGATCCTAAGTTGTCACAACCATGAAAACAATTTTCACATGTCATGTATTCTACATCTAACAAGGTATAAGATGGTTGTGATACCACTGTAAGGTTCCGTTAATGCATCTCATACATAATATATATCAAATATACGCAGTGGAAAATAAAACAGAACCTCAAAAACTAGATCTACTCATGCATATAGATATAGAAAACAAAAACATGAAATGTAAGTTGTTTACATACTTTTTGACAATCTCCTTCGTTCTTTAATCTTTTCGCGTTCGGTTGTCGTAAACCACAACGATCAATATAGATCATCTCTAATGAAAGTTCACAAGAAGATAGAAGGATGAAAACTCATTAGAAGATGGCTAGAATTCTTTCTTTGTGCTAGCCAAGACAAGAACTCTTGTGAGAGTTAGAGAGAAAAAGAATGTGTGTGTTAGAAAGAACCTTTTTTTTTACTTGTGTCTTACACAAGATACACGAAAATCATCTCTATTTTCTGCACCATTTGACCTTCCATAACCTCCATCACTAATGGAGAGTTATGAGAAGTTAATGGTCATGAATAGCATACATTAATGGAAGTTATGGGAAGTTAATAACCATTAATAACATGCATTAATGGAAGTTTTGGGAAGTTAATGACCAAATTGGCAACCAACAACACTTGTTTCTAATCCATTCCATGCAACATTTTCTACCACGATCACATCACAATACAATCCCGAAACACTCTCTTATATCTTGAATCACCATTCAATACCATTTTACTTATCCTTCAAATCTCATATGTGTGTGACTTATTAGATTCCTGGTTATGTTGGTCACTTAATTCAAATAAGTTAAGAGCGATATCTAGCAACACATCATGACCCCCAATTGATTGAAAAGTCAGTGGTTTGACTACGAACCCTTCCATACTCAATGTTGCTATGCAATTCGTCCTTTCACCATCTATACCTCACTTGGCTCAGAGTATGGTCAAAGTGTCAACTCCCACTAGACTGACTACGTCACATCTAGCCCAAATGATACTGGCTATGTCACATCTAGCCCAAGTGATATTAGATCTTTTCTTAAGGATCTCATTATTCTATGTATAATTGAAGACTCTCTTTATGACACATATCTGCTTTGGCTAGAAACTCTTGAGTAATGACCCTGACAAGAGGCCGTGGGTATCATCTCCTTCTATCAGGAGTAGTGAATCTTTTATTACTTAATTACCTCCGAATACCTCAAGCTGTACCCAATCACCACCCTAAGAGTAACCCCTGAAAGGCACCGACGAATGAAGCCGAAGCACATGATCAGTATCCGAGATATCTCTGAATACCTCAAGTCAAAGGATACTTGTACCATTGTTATGATGAGACTACCATTGATATTGGAATAAAATATCCGTATGATTGTCTCATAATAGGTCAATCCAATGTACTTACTAACTTTAGTAAGCATCTGCATGTTAATTCTAAACAACTCATGTCTACATCTTATGAGATCTACTGCTTGATCCAATCAAGGAGTATAACATGTGCTAATCTATTCGGATTAATGATATTCTATCTTATTAATCCTATGACTAGGAAAAGTTTAGATATTAACATAATTACATATGATAGGAATCTCATTATCATGATCTTATCATAATTTGCTCCATACTATGTTTTGTATCAAAGACTTCATTAAATTAATTTAAGATCAACATCAAATCCATAAACGTATGAACATCGAAATAATAACAAATGCCTTTATTAATCATAAAATGATTTGTAAAATAAGTGCTAAAGGTGATTGCCTTTAGAGCACTTTTCTAACAACACATCCCCTTAGATGTTCTTGGTAAGCTCATCATTTACTACTGCAAACAGAAAGGGACTCTAATAGGGAACTTGGTGTAGCTCATTATCTATAAAAAATGCATTGTATCTTCTCCTATCGTCCTTACTTATCATATGAGAATTGGTTTAAAGTGAAAGCAAAATTAAATTCCCATTTTACTTGACATATTTCTATTTGACCATGCTGCCCACATGATCGTCCAATTGAGACCGTAATGTCTAATATGCAGTTTTTTTAGTATTGAAAACAATAATATTATTGGTTCTATTAGTCCCAAAGGAATGAATAGCGGAGCTATTACAAGATCAATTTGGGCTGGCTCTAATTCGTTTAGAAAATGTGGTTAGAGGAACTATATGTAGAGTAATTAGGCATAAATTGATACTGACCCCTCAAAATTTGGTAACTTCAAGTCCCTTAATAACCACTTATGAATCTTTTTTCAGATTTGCCAAAAAACGAAACGATATTCAGTTCCTTTGGTACTGCTCGATATTATTTTTTGTTTGGTACCGCCAGTACCAACAGGTATTCAAAATACCGGTTACATACCAGCCGGTACCATAAATTTGAAAAATGCCAGGGATCTATTTGCAATTTTTGGAAATTTAAATCTAAAACGACCCTCTAGCGTCTCTGCTGCGTCTCCCAAGTCCTGAACCTTCCTTCTCATTTCTCTCTCTCTCTCTCTCACCGACTCTCTCTTTCACCCACTATTGTCGTTCTCTCCCTCTCATTCTCCTCTTCATCTCCAACGATACTGGTCTATCTCTAGCGGCACTACTCCTTCCCTCGTCCTCCCTGATCCACGTCAGCATCAGAGGACAGAGATCCTCGACTCCTCCACGCGAAGTCCCCCGACGATGCCACCGCCTTCAACCCTGCTCCACGAGGACCACCGCACCACCTTGTCGCCACCACTGAACGTCTGAAAGAGGAGAGAAGGCTGCTGCTTGCCCAGATCTACACTCGAAGCTGTGACCTATCAGCCAACCCAAAACCCGAAGCTTGTGAATTGGTTTTTGGGTGTGTTTTTTGAGTTTCGAATTTTTCTGCTTAATTGCATTTTTTATTGTGAATCAGTTGGAACTTGGATGTTGAAAGTTGGAATTTAATTTTGTGATTTGATTGGGTCTTAGATTTGTGAATTGGTTGGAACTTGATTTTGTGATTTGCAATTTGCATGTATCTGGGTTGGATATTGGAGTTGAATTGAATGAGTCATGGTGTGATTATTGAAAATGGAAATTGTTGAAAATTGTTGAAAATGGGAATTGATTTATGAATGTTTTGGGACTATTGGAAATGAAAATTATTTTATGAATGTTTTGGGATTATTGGAAATGAAAATTGTTGGAAATGAAAAGTGTTTATGTATGTTTTGTGATTGTTGGAAATGAAAATTGTTTTATAAATGCTTTGTGACTATTGAAAATGGAAATTAGTGAAAATTGTTGAAAATGGAAATTATTTATGTATGTTTTGTGATTGTTGGAAATGGAAATTATTTTATGAATGTTTTGTGATTATTGGAAATAAAAATTGTTGAAAATGGAAATTATTTATGTATGTTTTGTGATTGTTAGAAATGAAAATTATTTTATGAATGTTTTGTGATTATTGGAAATGGAAATTGTTGGAAATGGAAATTATTTATATATGTTTTGTGATTGTTGGAAATGGAAACTGTTTTTATGAATGTTTTGTGATTATTGGAAATGGAAATTATTGAAAATTGTTGGAAACAGAATTTTTTAATGAATGTTTTGTGATTATTAGAAATGGAAATTGTTGAAAATTGTTAGAAATGAAAATTGTTTATGTATATTTTGTTGAAAATTATTGGAAATGGAAATTTTTTATGAATTTTTTGTGATTATTGGAAATGGAAATTGTTTTATGATTATTGGAAATGAAAATTGTTTATGTATGTTTTGTGATGATTGGAAATGGAAATTATTTTATGAATATTTTGTGATTATTGGAAATGGAAATTGTTTTATGAATGTTTTGTGATTATTAAAAATGGAAATTGTTTATGTATATTTTGTGTAATTATATATGTTGAATGATTGAATTGTTAGTTTTTGACTTATAGTAAATTATGTATAATGTAATCATACAAAATGAGTTATATGATATAAGATTGATATGCATATTGTGTAATAAAATTATATGCTATTTATTTTGATATATGCATTCATTTATTTTTACAAATAAATAGAAGGAAGTTCAAGTACTCCTGATCAACCCACTTCAGGAAGATACAATAATCTAGCTTGGGCTCATGCTACATTGGTTCCCGGTATGAGGAACCATACTATTTGCTTGTTTTGTAACAAGCGTTTGAAAGGTGGAGGAATCACCCGATTAAAGAAAGATTTAGCTCGAGTTAAAGGAGATGTAGAACCATGTAAAAAAATAAGTCATGATGTGAAGTGGCAGATGAAAACTTTGCTTGAAGAATATCAGTGTGAGAAAGATAAAAGGGAAAGGTTGGATTTTGAAATTGGTACTGGATGTTCGTTTTCTAGTTTCCATGGTGATTGTGGGAATGTTGAAGGTGGTGGTGGTAGTGGTACTGGTAGTGTTCCATCTTAGGCCCAAGAAGAATTACCTGAACCTGATGTGAGAAAGAGAAGAAGGCAGGTGACTAGTTTCTTTGCAACACGAACAACTCCTGGAGCCCAACCTTCAATTCGTAGTGCAATGCAACCAAGAAATGCGACTTACAATGTCGATATGGCAGTAGCTAGATGGTGGTATGATATAGGTTCTTTATTCAATGCTTTTCAGTTTTATACCTATGATGGATGTAATAGCCTCTTATAGTCCGGAATACAAAAGTCCTTCGATTGATAACTTAAAAGGTAAACTTTTGAGTTGTTCTGTTTCTAAAATTAGAAGTTATTTGGTAGAAAGAAGAGTGAATTGAGGTACTTATAGATGTTCAATTATGTGTGATAGTTGGACAAATAGGAGACATGAGCCTATTATTAATTTTTTGGTTTATTCTACAAATGATTATGTTTTTGAAATCTATTGATGCATCTGGCCTTATTAGAAATACTAAGACTTTGTTTGCAATATTTGATGAATTTGTGAATGAATTAGGGCCAGAAAACATTGTTTAGTTTATTATTGACAATGATTTCGCTTATAAAGAGGTAGAAAAAATGTTGCAGAATACGTATAATTCTTTTTTTATTTCTTATGTTGCACATTGCATTGACTTAATGTTAGAGAATATAGGGGATCCTAGGTATTTTTCTGTTATTAATGAGACTATGCAGAAAGCTAAAAAGGTAACAAAATTTATTTATAATCGTGAATAGATATTGAATTTGATGAGAAAGGAATTTACTAATGGTAGAAATTTGTGTTGTCTTGCTGTGACAAGATTTGCAACAAATTTCTTATCACTTCAGTCTTGTGTTACGATGAAGAAAGAGTTACGACAAATGTTTACAAGTGATAAGTGGATTGCATCTCAGCATGCTAGGTCTAATGCTAGAGTGGAGGTTTGTAATATTATACTGGAAGATAGAGAATTTTGGTCTCAATGCTAATTTGTTATCCGAGTTTGTGAGCCTTTGGTAAGGGTGCTTCGCTTGGCTGATAGTAAAGAAAAGTCAACAATGAGTTATAGTTTTGATGTCATGGAGAGAGCGACGAAAGCAATCAAGGCAAATCTAAAACATATGCCTTTTTTGTACATACCATATCTTTCGATCATTAATGTGAGAAGGGAAAAACAACTTTTTTCTCTGTTGTTTGCAGCTGGGGAATTTTTGAATCCTAGTATCTATTTTAGACTGAATCTTACTAAACAAGCTGAAGTTAATAGTGGAATGCATTTGACTATTACAACAATTGTTAGCATTAACACGATGCGAGATCTCTTAAGTTCACAAATGGAGCTTTATAAGATGTCTTATGGAGATTTTGGAAAATCGATTACTATTCGACAAAGAGGAAAACTTTCTCCAGGTATTAGTTATTTCCTTTTTCTTATTTGGTGAAAATTAATTATCATTTTATTTTGTTTATAACGCTACTTTTGTTATCTTATGCCTTATGGTTTCTTAGTAGGATCAATTTGGAAATGGTGTTCCAGAATTGAAAAAGTTTGCAATTTGGATAAGTCAATGTATGAATGCAATAGATTGTGAACGAAACTGGAGCATATTTGAATTTATTCTCTCTAAGAAAAGGAATAGATTGGATCATAAGAGGTTGAATGACTTGGTTTTGTTCATTATAATTTAAACCTTCGGAAAAGATATGTTATTGTCATTATTAATTTCGATATAATTTTTATAATTAAATTTTATTGTTTATTAGGAGTCTTATAGCACAAGTAGTTCAACTGATCCAATTTCCATTGATAATATTGATTTTTTGACGGATTAGACTTTTGAAGAACCGAATTTGGTAGATATCAATGCTTTCGAAGATAATCTTGGATGATAAAGAATTGACATGTCATTTGATGTATTAAATTTGAATGATAATGATGATGAAACTCCTCTCAATGATGAGGATTTTGTACAAAATGATAACTAGGATCAGTGCAGTTATAGCAGATATCCTCCAGTTGACGATTGAATTTCGTTTCAGGTTTTTGTTTTTTCTTTTCTTTTAATTTTACTTATATTTGATGTTTATGTTAAATTCTATATATATAATGTAATTGTAAATGTTTTTGTTTCAAGTTTAACTTCTACTTGATTGTTTTCTTGTTATGAACTCTTGTTGTACATTGTAATAGTTAAGGATATTTATTATTTTTTATTGGATGTTTTGATGTAATTATTATTTATTAAAATGATGAAATTATATTATTATAATATTTTAAATACTTTGTATTAGTCTTAATTTTATATTTGTCTGATGATGATTGTCTTTTTCATATTGATTGTGATTATTATTTATATGTGAAATATTTAAAATTATTGTTATTTCATATTAATTGTGATTATTATTTATTATTATGATTTTTGAAAACATGATTGATGTAAACTTGTAAAGTATACAGTACAACTATACAACTAGACTATTTTGCAAATTTTTAAAAAATTTAGAGACTATTTTATAAATTTAAAAAATTATCCGAAATGATATCCAGTATTGACCGGTACAGTACCGTACCAAAACCTAATTTGGTACTAAGTCTGGTACGGTATTCGTAACTTTGATTATTCCTCATCCCTTGTCTCTCTCTCTCTCTCCCTCTTTCTGGTCATATTGCGGAGTGGATTTGGAGGAACTGCCTAATATTGGACTAATGGATTGCTTACTGAAATTGCATCTTTCAGTGGTATAGTAATTATTAGTGTTTCATCTGATAACTATTGAACTTGTCTATGTTATTGAAAATCCCCTGAAGTTTATGGCAACAAGTTTTTCATAGATGAGAAAAACGCTCCTTGACTGAGTTTGAGCGCATGCTGGATATTTAATTCAAAATAATTACCTATATCCTATTTGAGTACATTGTATGTCTAAAATTTTTTTATGCCTTATCTGCTAATCCTTGGTGGTGTGGCTTTTGACGTAAATTGTTATGATGTTTCTATATGCAATCGGATTAGGGTCACCATCTCACTATCTGCATTCAATTTGCTGTCTTGGTGTGTAATTTATAAGTTGACCGTACCTGCATGTTGTCAATGCTATGCGCTTACATAGTATTTTAGAGAAATCTTTTGGTTATGCAAATGAATTCTTCAAACTTTAGAATTAAACTTTTTATTGGTGTTTTGCTTTCAGTTAAAATTCGTTGGACTAGTTTCTTTTCCATTATAGCTTGAAAAATCCTTTCAATTAAAAAAATTATTATGTTATTCCCAACATACAGGTGAAACAAATTTGGGTTCAATTTGTTTTTTATTATAAAAGTTAACGTATTCAATACATAAAGCTCTTCGTTTTACGGGAGTCTGAGAAGAGTGATAATGTACTCTGCCTTACCTTTGTATTTTTATAAAGAAGCTGTTTCTGTTACTTGAATCTGTAATTTTACAGTTACCGAGGAACAATTTTACCAATTGCTCTAAGGCACACTCTCAATTTGCTTCTGATTAGATAATTGATTAAATAGCCGGTGGTGGTGAAACTCGATTAATTAAAATCATATGTTAAAGAGTTTATGAGAGATTATAAAATTGGAAATTAGGCTTTGATGTCTGAAAATTTGAGGTGGTAACTTTGAAAAAATTCTTTACCTTGTAATTGTTCGTATCAAAATTTCTTTTTGCATCATGCTCCCTCAATTTAGGTTTAAATGAAACATAAAAAGAAAGAGAGTAAAGTGCAAGTTAGTATAGATAGCTAAAGTATGAGTTCGGTCTAAATTTATTCATGTGGAGCTTACACTACAAAGCACTTCCAGATTGGATATTATTTAGCATTAATAATCAAATGGAAGTGATCGAATATGAATATGATTGGATGTATTAGAAAGGCAAGATAACGTGGGAGATTACAAAGGATTTAACAGAGGATAGTGTCTAACTGAAGTTACAGTTAATGTGATCTGTAAAGTGATTTAAGGTCTTTAGCATTCATGTCTTCTTAACACATTTACTTTGCGTGCTGTCTCTAGATAATCATGCTGAAAATATAACGGTGCAGTGCTGAAAGATGAATTATAACAGTTGTTTGGGTACTCTAACTAGCAACGAATTTCAATAAGACCCCATGATACTGCTGGCTAGTCTAGAGATGTGACAAAAAGACGATTTTTTTCCTTGTGAATCACATGAAGTTGATTGCGCCGTTTTTTTTCATGTTAGTTCACCTTTGAGGACAAGTGAAACATGTCTGAGAGCTCTAGAGACTCTCCAAACTTCATGTTGTACGAATTGCCATGACTCTGCAGTTTTTTGATTCTCTGCCTTTCTGATGGCATCGTCTATTCCAGGGAAGGCCTTCGATCCATAGTCATTATGCTTTGCTGGTGCATATATCTGCAATGCACAGAAATGTTACTATCTCAACTCTCTTTACAGTTGTTATGATAGCAGAAGCATTTAGTTGGCTTCTTTTGCATTTTGGTCTTTTTGACGTTTCTCTAAGAAACATAAAAATACCAGAATAACTCAGTCCAGGGATTTGATTTGAGTGAGTGGAAGAAACATAAAAATACCAGAATAACTTAGTCCAGGGATTCGAGTGAGTGGAAAATACCAAATGCTTGTACCATTGCCTCTCGGAGAGTCCATCTCTATCTGTAAATGCTCGTTCAGCCATCATTAGTCTGTCGTTTAGTTGCCTCACTTTTGCTTCGTCTTTCTTCAATGTTGATGACCAACCTCTGCTTTTCTCGATTGCCTGTCAGATTATACAGCAATTACTTGACTTTATAACCATTGCAAATTTTGAATATATTTATATTTCGAAAAGATTTTGGTACCTGTCTCTCTTCATTTATTTTGGTGGCTGCCTCTTTTAGCACCTCAAGGGAATTGAATAATGGAATAAGGTTTATGTTCTTATTCAAGACTTCGGTTTCCAATTCCTTCCCACATTTCTGTCAGACATCAGTTATTACTTGCATTAAATGGTAAATTTTACCGTGTCAAGTTACTTGCATTTAGCATTATATATCAGTTCAACATAGACACACCTGGAGCTCGTAAGCATATGACAGATAATTAAAGGGTAAGATCTCGTCATCTGCTAACCGAAGAGCTACCAAGCCCCAAATGCTAGCTACTGCTTTTAGAGGTGAACAAATGTAAGAAACTGGGGAGAATAAGTATAACATTAAAAAGTTCCATAGATTGAATTGGCATTTTGTATCGTGGTTACAGAATAGCAAAATTATGTGGCAATATCCATAGTGAATTTCAGGTTGATCTGTTCTTTTCTGACTCTTTTGGGTCCTTGATACAAATTCTTGAATAATTCGAAGTAGTTCTGTCAAGCATTGATCTATCCGATGACATACTTCACAATTAAAGAGCAATGACAAAAGAGAGAGAGAACAATGTCTTATCTGTTTGATGAGTTATCTAGACGAACCTGCAATATGTCTTTGAAACATGTGATCTCCAAAGTTTTTCATCCATATGAAATCATCGTACATTGAGTGGTATACTGGATAATCTGTAGCCACCGATTTCTAGCAGTAAGGAATATGAGGTGAAGCAATGTAAAATATTACATATTTGGGGTGTAATTACAGTTGACTTCTTTGAACTATATGGTGGCATGATGGTTTGAGAATTATATTTTCAGTTACTCTTTTAAAGATTCTTTAGTTTTTGCTGCTGAGTTGTGTGATTGAGCTCATAGTAAACCGTTTCCAATATCATACTCTTTTGCTTTGCCAGCGACTTGGTAGGATTGTAGTTCCTGAGCTCTACTAACATGGCATAGTCTGTCCTGGTTGATTAGTTTTATTCAGCAAATGCCATTTTCAGGATGTGTGTTCCTTTTCAGGGACAGGATTTCTAAGGTTTTACCTGAATCTCTCATTACATATATGCCATTCTGTTCATGTTATGGAGAAGGAAATGCCAAATACTTGATTTTTACACCGAAAAATATCTCGATTCATCCAAAGCTTATGTTCAACTATTTGAAAATGAAATTGTAACTTATCCATGTCTTCCTAAATGACGTTCAAGGGGAAAAGTTTTTCATGTTGTCATCAATGTGCATGTCTTTGAAGGAGTTGAGAGATAAAAGAAGATGATGAAAATGAGCTTTGAAATTTATTGGTTACCTCCTCTCCCATAAAACATGTCAGACGATGCAATGCCAATATGTTGCACGAAAGCTGCATAATCGGATCCAGCACCACCTAATCTCCCAATCTTCATTACAAAGTAGATTCATGAGGATCACATTTTTATCATGGTCCCACTATTGTTATCTTGAGAATGAAATCCATCATTTTGCTTGTCAAAGTTTCTTGACAATAAATTTGTTTAATGGCTAGTTTTATGCTTAATTGGATGCCATCTTTCTAAAAGTTTTCCTTAAAAATTCATCCGGAAGGTAACAACTAGTTTCATACTTACCTCAGCATAGCTGCTACGACCGACCCATTCTTCATAAATGGTCTGTGACGAGTTATCTGGATCTTGAACCTTCAAAGTGAAGAAATATTGATTGAGATGGTTGGGGGAATTCCACGAAAGTATACCTAATTGTCTACGCGATACCTCTCTAGGGTCTTTTACATGTTTCTTCACTCATTTTGTCTGCTCCTAATTTACATTTAGTACCTGTTGGGTAGCCTCTTTGATGAGTTCATCGAGTTGGGGAGTTGCAGAAACATGGAATCCTGGTCCGGATACTGCAATGTCAACATTCAAGTAAGCAACTGCCCTTAAAGAAAGCATTTCTCTGTTGTCTTCTACCCATTCAGTTGACCCTATCTGCAAACAGCAACGAGTTAATATTCCCCTAACATTGGGGAAAAGAGGGAATGCAAAAGGAGAGTGTCGATGTTAAAGACCAGGCCATACTCCTCAGCATCCCAATTGCACAACACAATTGTTCTTCGAGGTCTCCACCCTCTTTTCTGCAGCTTTTTCAGTCTCTGCGCAATCTATCAAGTAAAATAGAAAAGCAGTATGAAAACTGACTCTGACATGCTCAAGACTGATGTTTTTATGTATGGCAGATCCGATGTCTCCTAACTACCTCTAAGAGCACTGCCGTGCCACTGTTGGGATCAACAGCTCCAAATGTCCATGCATCCCGATGATTCCCCAGAAGGACAAATCTGAAATTTAAGATCACAAAGTTGTGAATCTCAATTTGATGTCTTGAAGGTTCTCACTCAGATAGGCTTATATTCCAACTTCTCTCACCTATCAGGTTCTTCTGCGCCTTCTATTACTGCAATTACATTCTGAATAGATCCTATAACCTGCTTTCCCTGAAATTAAATTGAAAACACAGGTCATGTTGCAGCAATAAGAACTGGAGTTTTTTGTATTTAGCAGTTGACTTTGGCATATCTCCATTACTCAGCTTAATTATGTCATGTGTCAACTACTTACAGTGTAACTGAGATTGACAACTCCTGGACCTGGTCCAACCCTGTAAATTGGAGCATCCTCACTTCCTTGCCACTCTTCGTCCGCAACTTGTCCGCCAATTTCCTTCAAGATCGCTTCACCATCATCTCCTGATACGGGCAAAGAAGGTATCAGTGGAACATACCCTCCGTTATCTACTTGGTTTTCTGTTAACCTCTCACATCCTGTAATACTCGGCCATCCTGGTGTTGTGGGGTCACCGTTGCCATCATAAACTGATCCTACCTGAACACCACTTGGCGGCATCCATCTCGCCTCCGGAAACCACCCTTCAGCTTTTGTTCCACCTCCAAAGTCTTTCCTATCCGTATAGATAATAACGCCTATAGCACCTGCCTCGTGAGCATTATGCACAATGTCTCCTCTGTAAATTTTTCCATATCTTGCCAACGCAATTGTCCCACTTAAGTTCACCCTCATATCTTTCAACTTTGTAAAGTCCTCTACGCGTCCATAGTTCACATAAGCCACAGGTCCTTTCACGTTACCTGACTTTGCGTATGCGTGAAAAGTTGGTAGAACTTCTCCGGCCACATCTGCATATGGGTCACCGTCATAAATTTCCTGCTGGAGATTGAACGTGATGGGCTGGTCAGAGTCTGGCCGTTCTAGTGTCAAGTAACGAGAAACAGGATAAGTCAATGAAACATCATAGGAGGTGATGTATGATTTAATGCCATAGGCAGTGAGAGTAGCTAGAACGTAGCTTGCAGCTTCAGCGTTGGCATCGGTGCCGGCCACATGAGGACGTCGGGTGAGTATATACAGGTGCTCTGATACAGAGGCATTATCGGAGAGTGAATTGGATATGAAGAGGTTGTGATAGTAATATTTTGGGGGAGTAGGAGAGAGAAGGAAGAAGAATGGGATTGCTATGGCTAAGAAGGCTAGGGCGGTTGTTTTGATCATTTTGTCCGCACTAGTGTTCAGTGCTGTTTCATAACTTTTCATATTAAGGCTTCCACTCACTTTGGGCTTCGAAGTTTAGAGAGAGATAGCTTTTCCGGCCATCATAAATGCAAAAGAAAGAAGATAAGCAGGCCGATTAGAACTAAGAAATTAGGATTGGTGACGTAGTATGAGATAATTCTTACCGCACATGCTTATCCACGCCTCACTTATACGAGTCTATTCTCTGTTGGCTGTTGGTGTCTTATTCTGATCAACAAATTTTAGCTATTTATTTACGTGGGCTCTATATGAATTTCGTAAAAATAAATGTGAAATTTGCATAAATGAATAGTTTAGATTAATTGGATAAACTAAGACACCATAAAATTAAATAAATGATCTTGTCTCTGCTGATACGGCGTGATTTCAAACTTCTTATAATAACGAGCTCACCAAATCCGTAAATAATAAAATAAACCTTTTTTTCTGAGCGATAAAATAGAGTTTAAATCTTTTGTTTAATTTTTATGGTATCTTATTATATCTAGTGAATTTCAACCATTCATTTATATAGGTCTTAGTCTTACGTGACCTCTATAAAACTGAACATAAGATAGTGTTCGATAAAATGGCACCGAACCATCTTGTTTGCAATTTTTTTGTCTCCCATCATCGCTACACAGGGTCAAGATTTACGCCTGACCTATCTATGTGCCTATCTTTTTATACAAGGAGAGTTTTTGCCCCCTTTTTTTTTTGCGGTTTGACAAATAGCGAGTCAGGAAAGAAGTAGTTCTAATTTTTCTTGAAAGTATTTTTTTTGACGAATTTTCTTGAAAGTTAATAATAAAAATTGGTGAATATTTTATTTAATTTTAATGATCATTCATAATTAATAAATGCTTTCTTTTTTTGGTAACTGTCCCATAAGATAAATTTAATAATAAAAATCTTTAGTGTTAATTATATATATTAGATGTCTAGTACAGTAACATTCACTACATATACGGAATTAATAAATATTATAAGAAAATTATTATAATTATTCCACATATTAAATAAATTCAAACTTAAACTTATGAAATATTAAAATTTTATTCTAACAATTCACATATAACATTTTATTAAGTGAATTTAACTTTTTAAAGTGCTTTAGACCTTGATTTAAATTTATTTTAAATTTTGTAAAATAAAACTTCTCAATATTAAACATCTCATTAATTTTATTTTTACTATTTCACAAGTATATATAGATAAAATATATTTATTTCTTTCAATAGATATATCAAAAGGAGTCAATCTAAATTGATCATAATGCATTTAATTTTTTTTGTTATATTTCATATTTATAAAGTGGGTATATAAAAAATATTGAATAGTATATATATAAAGAAAAATATAAAAGTAAAATGGTAATGTAAAAGTAGGCATACACGCATACTATAGGCATGTAGTATATTGTGGTTGAATTAAAATTTTTAAAAGTAATCGTTATTATAAAAATATACATGTATAATATATTATTGGTGAAAATAACTAGTATTTTATTGAAATTAACGTTTAATTTTAAAATGAAAACCTGGCATTAAAAAAGTTAAGTATGCATTTATAATAAAATTATCATATTCATTAAAAAATATGTACCTATAAACAATATTATGATAATTATTTTTCATGATGTATATGCTATAAAAATGAATTTAATTTTTAACTTTCGACATATTAAAACATTTATGATTATAATGTGTATGTATTCTACCAAAATTATACTAAAGATCACTAGATAAGTATGCCTATCATTCTTATAGTATTAGTATTAATTGTATTGTATTATTTAAACTAATAAAATGAATGATTGATTTAAAATATATAATTAACAAATCTAAAATAATAAGCTAAAGCAATGGACAAGAATAAAGCAATTGAAGATACATAAGATTTAGATAAGACTTCCTTTATAACCTTCCAATGTTCATATTTATCTTGGTTTAATGATTACTTATAGTTTCTTAAATTGGTAGAAATTCTAAAGTTATAACCATATTTTTTCGAAAATTAAAAGTAATTCATTGATAGAAGTGTATGTACAACCTTTCAAGGAACAAAGGAACTATAGTTGTACAAAAATATAGAGAATTTACTAGAAACTAGGGATATCAAGCTAGTAACCATCTTTCCCTTATATTTGTTGAGAGATTAGGTGTTAGTCCTCTTGCTATCAAGGATAGTCAAGGTATAGTTTTTGGAATAATTGCTCTTTACTCCTAGCCTCCTTCCTGAATATTCAAAAGTTTCTTTCTTGCCATATGTAGTACCCCATAGAAGCCACGCTGATCTTAACTGCTTTGTAATCTGCCTTGTTTTCCATTCTCAAGCTTCCTATCTAGTGAACTAAATCAATCCAGGAGTTGATAGCTTTCCTTGTACTAAGTACCCTCTCTATTCTATTCCAAATGCTTGATGTGTAATTGCACTTAACCATAAGATGGTCCAAAGAATGAATTAACTTCATTTATTATTTTCTTTTGTTAGATTTGACTCTAGCCAAGAAGATTTATGTGACCATATCTAAAACAAAAGCTATATAATTTACTTATCTAGTTCTATCTCAATTTAAGTCATGTTAATATAAAAGAAACCAATAAAAATTAAGAAAGAAAACATGATAAAAGAAGTCATTCTCATGATTTCTTAAGATATATCTTGAAGTTCTTGGTTGATTCTAGATATAATCTCCTTCTTACTTTCCAAAATTGCTTAGTTTTTGTGTCAGGATTCTCTTGTTTGTCCCTTATCAACTATTCTTTGATCTCCTTATGACTCTTTCATATACAAAAAACCCTAAAATTTCACATGATCAACATGGGTCTGAACGCGACCAATACAGATCCATGTTGCTTGCCACCTTTTTTTAATGTAAAGTTCGTTGCCAATACATGCCCTTAACACAAATACATGTTACTTTTGTGTTTGTTCAATAACTCTTGAATTACATATTTGAGGGTTCATTTTATAAATACAGTTTTAAGTTTAGGTTATGTTTTTTGTATGACACCTCTAAGAGCCAAAATAAACCAAGGGTTAACACAAGACAGAATATGGGCTATGTTTGACCTACATTCGAAACATGGGTTTATGTTCAACCTATGTTCATTTAAATTCATGTCAAAACTTCTCCAACTTAGCTTTAGCTTGCCTGAACTCATTCCTTCTTTATTAGAGAGATAAAACAAGGTCTATATAATATAAGCCATATTAAGTATCAAATCTTTTAAAAATAATCCAAACACAAATAAAACACTCTCAAAATCGTGATAAAAAAGTCTATTTAACACTCAAATTCTTTCACATTTAAGCATTTTTTGTTCTCAAGCAAAATTAAAGTAATCACATTTAAATTGAAATAGGTGGCAACTTGAGAAAGAATTTGATAAATCAATCATATAAAGCAAGAGTCTCTTTTACTCATTCAATTTCATAAAATTGCTAGACATTTAACTACTTGCATAACATCATAAATTAATTTAATTCAACTCCACAGTCCTTGAAACTTTAACTCAATCCACAAAAATCTATTACATAAAAGTGAACATGCATGGGAAAAAGGTTTCAACTTTCAAACATTTTCATAACCATTATTTAAAGAAACTTCAAAACTTTCAAACATTTTCATAACCATTATTTAAAGAAACTTCAAACACTAAATTTAAATAAACATAAGGGCATTTATAGACTTGTGTGAAAAGTCACATAATCATTTGACTTGATAGTAAATATCTTTTCATGAATGCTCCTAATTACTCAATTAGGTCACCATTTGAAATAACTACTAACACCACTCATTAAATTTGACCTTTGTACTTGCTTTGAAGCCAACGGAGCAAGTTTATTTAACCTTGACTTATTCACACACATTCTCTTGTTTTTTTAGCGGGATATGAAAATGTTTTGAGAAGAATTCAATTCTAACTCAATAGTATTTCCAAATTATACAAAAAGAATCATAGTGCAAATCAAATATTCAGTTTTCAAATTAATGAAGCAAGTTAAAATTAACTTAATTATCAGTTGATAGTTTGTCTAAATCAAATCAAATCATAATAACAATTAAACTTAAAAGAATTATCTCAACTAAAGTTTTTAAAAGTTTAAAAAATTTTCATGAAATTTTTTATTAAGCTAATTATAGAAATTGATAAGTATAAGTCTTCTCCAACACATGAGTTGTATTTTTAGTGTTTAGTTTAAAAAGTAGCAAATCAGGCAAGTAATAGTTCTAATTTTTCTTAAAATTTGATTTATGAAAATTAGTGAAATGATTTATTTAATTTTAATGATTTTTACAATTAATGAATGTTTTACATTGAAAATTTATATTTAATGGATAAATCCAAAATTTTTGAAATTATCCCAATAACATAAGTCTAATAATAAGAATTTTGAGTTAGTCTTATATATATATATATATATATATATATTATGTTTATACCATAACATTTACAATATGCAAGGACTTAATAAATATTATAAGAAAATTATTATAACTATGGCACACATTAAATAAATTCAACATTAAACTTGTAAAATATTAAACTTTTACTATAACAATTTGCACATAATATAAAAGTAAACTTTTAAAAATATTTTAGACATTAATTTAAATTTATTTTAAAATTTGTAAAATAAAAATTCTCAATATTAAACGTCTCATTAATTTTATCTTTACTATTACACAAATATATGTAGATAAATTCAAATAAATATATTTATTTCTTTCAATACATGTATTAAAAAGAGTCCATCTAAATTGATCATAATATATTAAAAGTTTTTGTGTTATGTTTCATATTTATATAAGGGCTAATTACCAAAAAATCTCAAATTCTACATAATTGCACATGAATATCATACCGAACTTGGTACCATATTTGATTTTGGTACGGTACAATACCAGTATTGGTCAATTTTCAGTATTGTTTTAGATAATTTTTTAAAAAATTACAAAATAGTCTATAAATTTTATAAAATTGCAAAAACTCCTTCAATATATTTTGTTATATGATTTTTTTTCTTCACTTCAATCCTATCTCAAAAAATCATAATAATATAAATTTGATATAACAAACATTTTTATTTTTATTATTTTTACATATTTCTCATAAATTAAGATGAAAAAAGATCGGTTAACTCTTATATTAATATAAAATTAAGAATAATAAAAAATATGCATTTATAATAAGTGAGTTCAATTTCAAATATTTTTTTGTTAAAAATTCAATTTCAAATATTATATTTTCATATTTCAAAAGTTATATAAACTTTCACATGTATATACTAAAAAGTATATAGATTGTAAATATGAAATGCATCAATTTTAAAAATATTTATTAAAATATTTAAACTAACTAATATATTTAGTTATATAAATCTATAATCACTCTATATAAGTCTAGTTACATAATAATTATTTAATGCACTCTTATATGTATCTTTACCATTTATTAAATAAATTGTAGACAATTTTATCATATTTCTTTTGATATATAGGTAATTATTATTTTATATAAGAGAAATTTTACATTTTTTCAATTTAGTCCTATAATTTTTTAAAAATTAAATTTATGACTGATATTTGACTAGTATTTTAGTTATTGACTGGTACCAATTGAAAGAGCTAGTATCGATTGGTACTGAAGTCTGGTACGATACTCTTTTGTTCGACATTGGTTTTTGGCAAGTATGATTGGTATCAACTAGTACTAACCAGTACATTATGGTATTTAAATCGATGATTATATATCGAACTATAAAAAGTGACAATAAAATACTTTTTTTAAATTTTTTTATAAAAATAGCCCGATGTTAGTCTCTTTATTAATGGAACTAACCAAAATGCCATGCCACTTTTGTTAATTTATAGGTAGGATGCTAGGTATCAGTAAAAGTCCATTTGAACTTTATTACCTACTGTAATAGATGTTGGGAAATTAGGACAAGATATGATCCTGTCCATAATGGAATAATTACAACACTTTTTTGTATTTTGATTTTCTAAAAAATAGTTTATCTTAACCGCTATAGTTGCACAAGTGTTCGGCCTCTAACAGTATTTATAAAAGAGGTTGACAAAACTCTGTAACTCTTATAGAGAGGGTTAAGCAAGGAGTGCTAGCTCCATTAGAGCTTAAGCCTATTTATAATAAGTTTTGGACATTTTAGTTACTTAATTAAAACTAAACTCTAATTTCAATTAAAATTTAATTAGAATTACGAATAATTCCAATTTTGTCTTGGTAAGATCTAATATCTCATATTGATCCTTATTTATTAAAAATCTCATATTTAATCATAAAGTTTATTAAACTTTACAATCAAGTCTAACTTGATTAAAATGTCTTTGCGCTTTTCGACACAATCTTTATACGAGACACATTATGTTTTCAAACATATTGGTAGTGATTATAAATTATAATTCATAATTAGAATTTTTAATTATCTAATCAAACAATTTGTAACCATGGATCAAGATTGGTGTCTAGCAATACATCATGACCACCCAAATATTTAAGAATATCAAAGTGATTTTAACTAACCTTTTTGTGCATGATTTTTTTGTATAATTCAATTATTTCATCATATAATGTTCTTATTAGATATAGAACAAGTCTATTCTATTTCGAGTCCAGTCATATTAGTTCTCCACTATTACCTATTGATTCAACTAATGACACTTTAAAACTATTTACAAAATTTCATTTTACCTTGGCCAAGGATTTCCCGAATTAATACTAATCAAGAACAATATAACATTCTCCCTAATTACTTTAGGATGATGAATCCTATCTTGATCACTCAACTACCTCCGTATAATTCATACTACATCCAATGACTACTGAATGAACTACCCATGAATAGAATATGTTATTAGTATAAAAACATAGCAATCCCTGTATAAGATAACTTTGGAGACCTCAGGTCAACTGATCACTTATATAATAATTATAATGAAAATTTCCATAAATATATAAGTAATGTTCCAAATAGATTTTTCATATCGAATCAGTTCAATGAACTTGTTCTTTAATAGGTGCTCACACGTTTATTTAAGTATCTTCATACTTTAATTGAAGAGATCGACACTTCCTTCATAAGGAAAAACATAACATGTTCTAGTCTTTTTATGTTCTATTAATGTTTAGTCTTATAATGACTAGGGACAATTTATAGGTAAGACATAAATGCAATATGAATCTTATAATTATAATATCACTATAATTTCATTTGCAATGTATAATTATCCTATGAAATTTATCATATACATCTAAACATGTACAAGAAAAAAGAATGTCTTTAAATTATTTTGTCACTAAACTACAACTAATCAATTGGTTATAGGGCATAGACCAACGATTTCTCACTTACACTAAGCCAATTGATTAAGTATCTCATATCGTATCACTATATGATGATTATGCTGCTGTTGGGATAATGGCTTAGTGAGAGAATTCTACAAGATTCTCTATAGTGAGCACTTGCTTAAATCTTACAACTTCCATCTTAATTATCATCATAATAAAAAATGCCTAAATACATCCTTAGATTTTTGATGAGACCTTAGCTCCTTTGACATGCCCATTGGCTCTAATGTTCCATAGTATGTTATTGTCTTGAACAATGCAAGGAACTATATCAAGTTCACTAAAGAACTTATTAATTCAATTAATCATTCCACTAAGTGAAAAATGTATTATGGCTTAATTTGTAACCATTGCTACATTGGAGCCCTTCCAATCTTCAAATCATATTTTTTAAAGTTAAATAAACCTTAATTTGGATTTACTTCTAAAGCAAATATCCTTATCATCTTAAACTCAAATATCAACTCATAAATAGAATAATGGATATCTTTAATACTTCACAAGTATCTTATAACTTAACATCTTTAATACAATATCTATGTACTCGAACTTAGAATAGGTAAACAACTTCCAATCTATCTCTATAAATCTAACTATCAAAATTAAGTTGTTTCCTTTCCATATCTAACAAGAGTTGTTCTTGGAAAATTATATTTTCAACAATTGAAATTTACAATTATTGTTTTCTGTGAACTATATGTCTCTATATACTTCCACTGAAGACGAAAACTATACTCTCGATAACCTTTTGCAAACATGATAAATTCACAATCATATCTAAAACAAACTATTTGAATTCATCATAAAAGTGAATCTTTTAACATCTCGTAGCCTTTTAACTATAGTTCAAATGTATCAATAAAGACAATAAGTATACATTGAAGCAAACAATTTGTTCAATAAATTTATAAGATTATAACCAAACTTTTAGATATGTCATAACCTTTTACTGACTAGTTTAGTTCTAAACTTAGTGGATAATATTTGCTTAAGCTAAGCATCACATCCTTAAATCATTAACTTTGACTATTTCAAAGTTTTAGTATTCCATATCTAATATGAAATATTACTAATTGTTTTAATTAGAAATATTGAAGGTATGTGAAATCCCACATCGGTTGGAGAGGGGAACGAAGTACGCCTTATAAGGGTACGGATACCTTTCCCTTACAGACGCGTTTTCCATGGCCCAACACTTTGGATCCCATCGGAACTCCGAGATTAAATGTGCTTAGGTGAGAGTAGTTTTAGGATGGGTGACCTCTTGGGAAGGCCTCGGGAAAAGAAAAATCGTGAGGGCTTGGCTGGGCCAAGGCTCAAAGCACACAATATCTGTAAGCGGGTGATTTGGGATGTTACAGGTGGTATCAGAGCCAGTACCCTAACCGTTGTGCCAGCTAGGCTGGACCCCAAAGAGTGCTGGGCCCTAAGGAGGTGGTGTTGGGCCCCGATTCCTTTTATTTAGTAAATAAGTTGTTGAATTTTTATTTTGAGGTTTAGTTTGATAATTTTTATTTTGGTTGGCGTAAATTGAGGGTTTTATTGCTTAGGTTATGATTTTTGTAAATGAAGGAATGCAGTTAAATTAGAGTTTTGATGAATTGTTAGTATTAAAAAGAATAATATGAATTGAGGGTAAATTAGGAAGTTTACTAATGTGTTTAAGGCTTAAGGCTTTTAAGGAAGGACTTTGTAGTCTTTTTAATTGAAATTAAAAGAAGAATGAAAGGGAGAAAAGCCTTGTTGTCGTGAATGAAGAGTAAAGCTACGAAATTGACTAGGAAAAAGAAGAAAGAAAGAAGCATTGTCGTTGGATGAGAGAAGACTTATCAAAATTGCAAGTAAAAAGATGAGAGGGTATTGAAACTACAACGTTTTGGGCTTAGGTTTTAAAGGTTAAGAAATAACTTTTGGCTAAGTTTTTAGAGAGAGGTTACGAAACTTCAAGAAGAAAAGAAAAGAGAGAACTTTCGGCTAAGTGGAGAGAAGAAGAAGAAGAAGAAGAAAGTGAAGGGCTTTGGATTTTCTTAGTTTAGAAAAGTGATTGAGAGGGTTTTCTTAGAAGAAAAAGGAAGAGGAAGAGTTTAATCCTCCATTAGAAGCAAGACAAGAAATTCGTGGGTTTCATCCCTAAGGTAAGAGATTTCGAAAATTTTGATTATTAGAGAGGGGTTTTGGTTGTAATAGCTTAGGAAATGTATAGGTAGAGTTAGGTAGGTTTTAATTCATGTTTTCCTTTCCTTAGATTTGTCAATTCTTGACAACTTATGTTAGGTTGAATTCTTTTTTTTGATGAAGGACAAAAAGGCAAGAGGAATTAAAGGAAAGGTTATTGGTCCAAGAATAAAGCTTAAGGATTTAAGGTGGGTGACTTTTTAATATTTGAGTTAATAAGCAAATTAATTATCTTGAAATAAATGTCATTAAATGTTTTCCTATGACTTGTAATTTTTAAATGAACTATTATTTATGATGATTTGAGCTTGTATTAGATGTCTTTTGTATGTAAATACATATGGAAATGTTTGCAAAATTGTTTGACAAATGAAAAAGATTGGATTATGTGATTGCGGAAAATGCCATATTAGGCAATTAAGTGTGAATGATATGAATATGCATGATTATTTGGGTTTGTAGTGATCCCTTCCGTTAGCAAGTGCACTTGTCTATTTATAAGCTTCTCCCGCCTGCCCGCTAGTGGCACAGGAACTCCTCACGGACTCCCCTCCGTTCACGGCTACACATGACCGCTTGGAGGACATGGGTAGTACGTTCTGTTTGGATCACTCAAACCATTTGTTGTGTGATTATGTGCTTTTGTGTTATATTTGTTGACTTTGTAAATGCTTTGTCTTTTTGGAAAATGATGTTGGTAAATATTGATTTGAAAATAATTGTTTAAGAAATTTTTGTACGCTTATACTTGAGTATTAAATTGTTACCCACTGAGCCGTCGAGCTCACACCTTTTTCCCCTCCACAGGCGACGCGCGAGAAACTGAGTAAAGGCATCGGATCAAGGCTTTACTCCTGTTTCTTTGATTTTGGAAGATAATTTTTTTAGTCCCAAAGCTTTGGCTGCATTTTAGCACAAGAGTTAGAGGTTTATGAAATTTTACTTTGTAATGTAACCTTTGGATACTTTGGTTGTATTAGGGCTAAAATGCTCTCTAAGAATTTGTATAAACCTATGTTTTTCATGGAAATGCACAAAAAAATGAGTTGTAAGTATTCTTGTATATATTGCTTTTAAAATGTGTTAATTTATGGTTTGAAAATGCCGAAATAGGTAAGAGTGTGATTGTTGCCATTGTGAGTGAATGGATGAGAGTAGTTGGATTGGTGTGAAGTTTTGAGATTGAGGATGGTGGAGATTGAAGTGGTTTTGTGCAGGTATTGGAGTTTGGGTTAAAAATTGAAGAAGTTGGCTAGATGATGTTTTAGGGGAGATGCTGTCAAATTTTTGTGAAAATTTGGCAGCAACTTGGTTTATTTTTTTAACCCTCTTAGTGTTTGAATTAGATTGGGAAGTCTTCTTGAAATTTGTAGAACATGTTAAGAGCTTTCCAATGGTATATAATTTGTCAATTTTAGACTTAAGATGAAGTTATAAAATGTGAAAGATTGCAGCTACTGTTGGAAGTGTCATATGAGCAGTAACTTTGGAAGAGTATTTCACCCTTCTAGAGCCTTCTTTGATTTTTGCATCCTCCATACAAAGTGTAGATTGTCTTTTTCCCTTTCTATTGATGTATAATATGAAATTTTTGTAGTTAGGATTAAGAAGTTATGAGGTTTAGAAAATTGCAGGTACTGTTCATATAGGCATGTTACTGTTCATATGGTCATTATATAGGCAGCAACTTTAAGCCAGTTTTTACCTCTTTTAATGATTGAATTGATTTTTGCTTCCTTCATGAAAATTGTAAAGCATCCTTTTATCTTTCCAATGAGGTAAAATATGACATTTTTAGGCTTTTGTGTCAACATATATGAATTCTCAAACTTCTGACCTTATGTAGGAAATTTTAAACTTGGGCAGAATCTTTGAAGCAATTTTTGACCCCCTTAATGACCAAATCAGTTTTTAAATCCTTCATGAAAGTTGTAGGGTTTTATTTTAGCTTTCTATAGACACCAAGTTTGTAAGATTTGGAATTCTAGGTAAAGAGTTATGAATTTCCAAAGTATCAGGGGTTTAAAAAAATAGAAATTCGGACTCGCAGGCGGGTGAGGCAGCGTTGTTTCAGATTTTTGAGTTTTATTTTTGTTTTTCTGATTTTTCTTTTTCCAAAATTCAACCTCCTCCCACGCTTTTGTTGATAACTTTTTCATTTGACCTCCGATTTACTCGGTTTTCGAAGCTTTGGTCTTCAAAAAAAAAATTTTCTACCCCTTTTGATGAACTTAGAGCTTTCGGGTTTAGTTAGAATTTACGGATCAAAAAGAAAGAGAGTCAATTATGTGACGTTTTTTAATATAATTCCGTATTTTGGGCGATTTCTCGATCGATAGACATCCAATTGAGGAGATTTTTGAATCGAGAGATCTGAAATTTCATGTTAGCTTAGGATTCGGATTTTTTTGAGGGCCTTTAGTAGATCAATTTTAGTAAGGAAGTTTAGTGCGATTTTCAAGTTTTCGTTTGGGAGTGGGTGAACTAAGTTCGATTTGATTTTCTTCTGTGGTGAGGAATCCCTTCTTCGTGGGTTGCGCATGCAGATATCACGTAAGACGTCGGAAACGTGTCTCACCAGGATGGGGAGCCAACATATATGGTATCAGAGTGAGAAGAGATTTCAAGAAACTACGCTCAAGTATGATGGAATATGTTTAAGAGTTGGATTCCAAAAACGGGGTCCAACAGGTGGAGAGTGTGAGATCCCACATCAGGTAGATGGCCTAATGCACCGGATCCCTTCGAAATTTCGAAGTTAAATGTGCTTAGGTGAGAGTAGTTCTAGGATGGGTGACCTCCTGGGAAGGCCTCGGGAAAAGCAAAACTGTGAGGGCTTGGCTGGGCCAAGGCTCAAAGTGAACAATATCTGTAAGCAGGTGATTTGAGATGTTACAAGGTAAGTCATTGTACTAAACATAGCTATGGAAGACAATATCTCATATTGTATTTTTTTCCTTACTCAAATCCATATTCTTATAGAGAAGGTATTCACGAGAAAATCTCATTTTCTATAGAGAATTGAAAATTCAAAAAGTTTCCACATCAATCTCATCGAAGTGCTTCGGCATTATCAATGCTTAATTTTTACTTAGATTTAAACAATTTGAACTTTTCAAAATTTTTATTCAACATTTCATTTAATACATATGAATATAACACATAAAGTCATTAGTGATATAATGAAATATAAGTTATTCTATATAATAAATCATATGTATAAATTTAACAATTCAATACCATCATCATCCTTTCACCAAAGGTTGATTTTGTTATTCTTTAACTTAACAAGTTTCATAAGTTTCATACAATTCATAATGAAAAGGATACATATATCCTTGTATGTAACTTTATGATTCTCGTCATGTTGATTTAATCGATATGGCTAAAAAGATAGTGTCGATTATCTAATTTATATTATTGCCAATTATATTAAGCATAAGTCTTCTTTTAATCCAACATATACAAACCATTTGTATAAAATTAGATCAACTACTTTTACTTAATAATCTATTTCTTATCATGCTTTGAAAATTATAATAATGTTGAATCTAAATTCAATATCAAATACTTATAATCATGAACTAGTAATATATGTGATCTCTATCATATCTCGTATAGACAAGAAAAGTCATACAATCATTTTCCTTCTTATGAAAACTATTATCATACTATAGCAAATGCCTTTAATTGATGTCCATGTTTATGGTTTTAGTAGGCTAAATTATGTAGAACAATTCCAACAAGGTACTCTACCTTTAATGGTGTTGAAATATATCTTACATGTTGTTATCAAAGTTTATTAGACATTAGTCAACTTAAAATGTTAATACATTTATTTTGACATATCTCTAAAACTTTGTCAGTGAATCTTTAAAAGAGATTATAGCAAAATAACATAAAGGGCATACAATTTTCTATCTAACTTTGAAAACTCTTCCCAAACATATCCTATGTCAAAGAAATTTTGTTCACTAACTTAGTATAAACTATACTAAACAAGGTAAATTCCATTTAGAACAAAATATAAATATAAGAAAAATAAACAATTAATTATATGTTATGACTACCAAATGAGATTAGGACTTTAATCAAATATTTGGTTACTCCCACTATTTTTTTTAAAAAAATCCCTCACTAATATTCAGAAAGATTTCCCTAATCTTTTTAGTGGGCTAAGATCCCATTCAAATATAGTTGATCTTGAGTTTCCTCAACAAACCAACTAAACTTAAATTGTGTAGATAACAACTTTATCAATCACGTCTTATATGACTCCTAGATCCAATAGGTGACAATTCTTGCTAAAACATATCTTATATGTTATTCCTAACCTTGCCTCTAAATTCATGTGATCATAAGTTTGCTCATCTTCACACAAATTTAGTTAAGTAAAACTCACCGTTATAAAACTAAACATATTCAAGTTAAAGTGATCTTGAGTTTACTTAACCAGCCTAACAATAAACGGAATTCTAGTTTGTTCTTATAACAATGGAAGGAGACAATCACATTCTCACGTGTACTTGATATTTTAATGAGGGATTTAATTTTGTTCGTCTCACCAAACATAAAATAGCATATAAAAAATCACATATATAAAACATACAATTTAACATGCATATAATATATATCAAACATATAAATAAAGTATGCAACTTATGCACTCATAATCAAACTATATATATAAAACATTAAGTTTCGTTTGATTCTAGATATTGATCTTCATAATCTAAAATAATATTTCTAACTTTTTGGAAAAATTAAATTAGATTGAACTCATTGATTCCTAGATAAACTAAATCCCTATTCCAAATAGAAATTTATTTTGATTTGAAAATAATTTTTAAATCCAACTAGAAACTATTTCTAATTATCTTGACTCCTTTAATAAAATTTAATTATTTTTTTTTCAAAAATATTTCTTCTTACTCATTATAATTTAAAAACTCCTTTTCTAAATTATTAAGTAACATGTTCTAATCCAATTAGAAAACTATTTCTAATCTAATTAGAAATTCTTTTTTAATCTCATTATAAATTATTTTTGCTTAATTAGAAAACTATTTTATAATATTAAAAGGAAACTATTTTCAAAATTAAAAAATTTGCAAATTTAATTAAGAAAGTCTTTTATATCATCTATTTATAGAATAATTTCTTAATTGATTAGAAAATCTTTCCGTAATAAATTAGAAAACTATCTTCAAAATATTAAAGAAAGCGCAATTTTCTTAATTAATAAATGAAAACACTATTCAAAATTTAATCAAGAAAAATATATTTTCAAATAAATCAAGAAACTTATTATTTATATATAAAGAAATAATTTCTAAATAAGTTGAATATTAATTCTCTAAACAAATAAATCATAAATTTAATTCATTTTAATCAAATTGAAGTAAATAAATTTAATTAAGAAACACTTTTCTTAACTATTTATAATTTTTTTTAATTTTAAGGAGTCTATTTAATTAACTGCAATATAATTGAAACTAATTAATTATAATTTTAGAAATTGCTTCTCTAAAATTAATTAGGAATCAATCTAATTATTATTCATAATCACGTTAAGGAAAATGATTAATTTAAAATTAAAATTAAGATCTCATCTTAATTAATATAATCTCATTATATTAATTATCTAACGTAATCTAGTTATGAAAGATAAGTCTTTTAAATATTTTCTTGATTCCAGTTATTGATTTGATAATTAATTTAATTTAATAATTCATCCACTACAGGCACATAAGTATATGGCTTCTAATAATATCCATAGAACAAGGTGAGAGAATTCTGTAAATCTTACAAAGAGGGTTAAGCGAGGAGTGTTAGCTTCATTATAGCTTAAACATATTTATAATAAGTTTTCAATATTTTAGTATTTTAATTGAAATTAAACTCTAATTTTAATTAAACTTTAATTAGAATTACAAATAATTCTAATTAAATACCAATTATGCTCAAATAACATCCAATATCTCATATTGATCCGTATTTATTAAATATCTCGTATTTAATCACAAAATTTCTTAAACTTTACAATCAAGTTTAACTTATTAAAATATCTTTGCTCTCTTCAACTCGTTCTTCAGGTGAATTTATAATCTTTGTCAATATGTTTGAGAATCATTAGATAAATTAAAACTCTTTCTAATTTATCTTAATTCTCGAATAAAACAATTTATAATCATATATCACGATTGACATCTAGGAACACATTATGACGACCTAAATATTTAGAAATGCCAGGGTGATTTTGAATAAACTTTTTGTGTATGATGTTTTCTTATAATTCAATCCTTTTATCATATAATATTCTGATTAAACATAGAGTACGAAATTAATGTCTACTCTATTTTAAGTCCAGTCATATTAGTTCTCCACCGTTAGCTATTGGTTTAATTAATGACATTTGTAAACTATTTACAAAACATCATTATACCTTGGCCAAGGATTTTCCAAATTTAATTGAGAATGACAGAATATTTTTTCCAATTACTTTAGGGTAATGAATCCTATCTTGATTACTCAGCTACCTCTATATAATTCATACTACAGTCAATAACTATCGAGTAAGCTATCCTCGATTAGAATAGGTCATAGGTAGTATTAAAACATAACAATCCCTATGTAAGATAACTTTAGAGACCTCAAGTCAAAGGATCACTTATACAATCATCACAATAATAGTTTCCATATACATAGAAGTAATGCCCCAAATGGATTTCTCTATCAGGTTAATTTAATGAACTTGTTCTCTAACAAGCACCCATATATTTGTTTAAGTATCTCCATACATTAGTCTATAAGATTGACTACTTCCTTTATAAGAAAAAAATAACATATGCTAGTCTTTTTATATTCTATAAATGTCCAGTCTTAATAGAACAATGACTAGGAACAATTTAGGGATAGTACATAAATGTAATATGAATCTTATAATTATAATCTCGTTATAATTTCATTTGTAATATATAATTATCTCATGGACTTTATCATACACATCTAAACATATGCAAGATAAAGAATGCCTTTAAATTATTTTGTCACTATACTAAAACTAATCGATTGGTTAGAGGGCATAGATAAAAAATAAACAGAGAGCAGTTGGCCATCCAAAGGCGCAACAACAATAAGCTTCTTTGTCAATGGTAGGATTGAGGATCGTGATAACGTAGTCCGTTATGAATGCGATTATAGAGAATAAACAAGATGGACTAGGTCCAAGTTATGACCACACCTTGACTGTAGTGGTTGCAGTTAGCAAAGAGAGGATGCCAAGTTGCACTGGGTCTAAGTTGAATTTGTTTGGTAATGCAACTGCACTTAAGGGTAATTCTACAACCTCTAAGATTTTTTCTTCACCTGAAAATGCTAGAATTCATATTTATTTCATTCATTTTCTGGTTATATTGCTCAGTTAGCTAGTATTATAGCTTGAAGGTTCAAAATTTAAATTGATTTTCTATATTGTTTTAGTTATTAAGCCCTTTTATTTGACTTTCATTAGTTCATTTATTCTTTTTAATTCCAGTCTTATAGAACTCAATATATGGCTTTGATTGAATTTGCCTATAATAATCAGTATCACAATAGGATCGGTATGGCTCCATATGAGGCGTTGTACGATAGAATGTGTCGTTCGCCTTTATACTAGGATGAAGAGGGTCTAAGAATTATCAAAGGCCCAGAATTGATTCAGGATACTGTTAATAAGGTGAGATTGATCCGTAGTAGAATTAAAGCAGCACAAGATAGACAAAAGAGTTATGTGGATCAGCACAGAAAAGATATGGACTATCAGGTAGGAGATAGAGTATTTCTGAGAGTATCACCTTGGCAAGGTGTGCTGAGGTTCGGTAAGAAGGGTAAGTTAAGCCCGAGCTATATTGGTCCATATGAGATAATCGAAAGAATTGGGTCATTGGCTTATAAGTTAGCCTTACCTTCTGAAATGGAACAAATACATAATGTGTTTCATGTGAGTATGCTTAGGAGATATCGGTCAGGTCCAACTCATGTGGTACCGACTCAGGAGATTGAAGTCTCTGGTAATCTGAGTTATATTGAAGAACCAGCTAAGATAATTGGCTATTAGAATAAACAACTAAGGAACCGAGTGATCCATTGGTGAAAGTCCTTAGGAAGAATCATTCGAGTGAGGAAGCCACATGGGAAATGGAGGAGCACATGAGAAATCAGTACCCCTACCTATTTGACCATTCAGGTAAGAATTTCTTAAGAGGGGAGAATTGTAATATCCCATTTTTTCGGAATATGTGTAGGGTTTAACCCTAGATTAAATATTGTATATACATGCATAACATTAGCATTCATACACGAATTGATATTTGTGCACATTACAAGTTAGCATATGCACTCAATTGACATATACTGGGGTATGAAAAAAGGTAAGTGATCATGATGTGAATTATGAATTAATATGTCTTGAATTTTGGTATGATTGGATTTTAATTAGTAAATTGTAATTAATGTTCTGAATTAGGAAATTAATGGATTAAATGTACATTTGGACTGGGACAAATGCTAAGTGGTAGGATAAATTGTTACATGAAAATTAGGGTGAATAAGCCTTAAATTGAGTGACATTTGGCATAGTTAAATGTGTGACAAATAAACTAGAAATTAAATGACAATTGGACCAATTATTATGTGACATGTGGACCAATCTTGGAATGACATGTGGACTGATTTAGTAGGGGACAAATGGCAACCTAATATGTGGAATAGTGTCTCCATTGTTCAAGCTTCATCATCTTCTCCTCTCCTTCATCTTGTGCTCTTTAAGAAAAAAGGTAAGAGCTAGCACTCTTTTCATTGTTCTAGCTATTTCTGGATCAAAGAGTTTGATTATGTTAGGTTCTCCGACCTCTGCGTGGATACCGTTAGATACGGTCTCCTTTGGTCGTTGTGGTTTGAGAATTATGGTACTTCTTTGTATATACACATAGATCCTAGACTTCGGGAAAGTCCCGAAACAATTTTTTTTTGTTTTCCGCACCGTGTGCATGTGATGCACACACCGAGATTTTCCTACAAGTGGCAGCTAATTAATTAGGCAAATGTATTACATGCCTTAAGACATATGGTGAGTTTAAAAGTTGACACCTAGCATGATGATGGTGCAAATTCCAGCAGCAATGTTTCTGCTGTTTCCCTCACCTTTCTCCAACAAAATTGCTCCAAAATTTCTCTGTATTTTGTTCTTAAACTTATCTAAAGTTCTGCATGAAATTCACTCCTAAATCCTTCACCAAATTGCCAAGAAAACTAGCTGATTATGATCTTCATATTGTTGTCCGAAAATCACCTTGCTCTCACCATAAGTTTGTGTTGATTTTGCTTGCATGGAGACTTGGTTTAATCTAAAGTTTTATGTTGGATTGGATGCCTAATAGGTAAGTAACTATCTAAGTTTTATTGCATGTCAAATGATATAAGAATGATGCTTGAATTGGAATGAAATGCATGTGATATTAGTGAAGATATGTGCTGGAAAATGTTACATGAACTTGGAAGTTTTTTTTTTCTGTTTTGGTTTTGGTTTATGAAAACTGTGGCATATAGATTGATTTATGGACAAATTAGGTCTGGATTTCAAGTATAATGAAGGTGGATTTATTCCATAGAAAGATGTTAATTTGATGTTCTTGAATTGGGAAAGAATTAGGACTATATGCATAATAATGTAAAAGCTTCTAGTTTGATAATTTATGAGTTGTTAATTGCAAATTTTTGAACTGGAATAAGAGAATTGGAGTATGATTAAGGACTAATAGAGGTATAATTGATGAACTATAAAGAGGCTATTTAACCTTGGTATAAAGTGTAAAACAATCTAGAAAAAAATGAAAGAAGAATTGCTAGAATTTGTTAGCTGTAGTGTTTTCACTGAACATGCGTCGGTATTTTGGCCATAACTTGATCTGTAGACATTTAAATGGGATGATTTTAAGTTTAGATTAAATTAGAGACATATGGATATATTTTTTTATAAATGATTCTGTCTCTAAGAGTTTCAAAATTTAGCTTGAAGTTAAGTTTTTGGATTTTGTCACTGTTTGAGAACAGTTTGTATAATTTTGGGTATAACTTGCAAAAATACTGAACCAAATTGTATGAACTTTAGTTCATTAGAAACTTACGACATATGGGAACATGTTTTTAGAAGAATGTACTACCTAATTACTTCATTTTCTTTGTCATAATGCCCATACAAAACTTACCTGAAACCTGCCCTAAGAAAATCTAGAAAACTAATAAAGGAATTGGATGGGAACTTTTGGATAACCCATCCCACAATTGTGGGAAGCCTTATAAGATTGTAGAAATTGCATGGCAGTAAAGAAAAGTTTCTTTTGTGTGATTCTTGAACCAATTAAGGATAAGGTACCTAACTATGATGCATTTGGACTTGATTGGGGTTTTAAATGAACCTAATTTGATGTGAAAAAGTTGGTTAAATGTTTGATAAATTTTTATTGATAATTAATGTTATACATTAAGGAAAAGATGGTTTGATATCAATGTATCTAAGTTTGGAATGAAGGAGTGTTAAAGGAATGAAGATGTTCTTGTAAATGCAAATGTATTCCAATGGTTATGAAAAATGCATTAGGAAGGAATGAATGAGAATTGGGAATTTTATGAATTCTTATGATGCTAGAAAAGGGTTATTAAATTTATGGATAATGAATTGAGCATGATAAAGTGTATTTAAGGTATTAACCTAAGTTTTAACAAGACATATTCAATTGATAATGTTTGAACGATTATGAATTGTGATTAAGGAAACAATACCTTGGATAGTCATTGAGCATGCATTGGACATGGCACATATATATGTGCATAGTTGAATATGTATTTGATCGATCAAGTTAGTAATATGTACAATGTATGTGTATTTAGACGTTGAAGATGTATGCCATCATTCCAATATTGTTGGACCATCCAAGCAATAGCATATACGGGAGCATACTATGAGTCAACCTAGATGATATCACTAGGATTAATTTATTTCTATTTCTGTTTAATTCCTATATATTGAACTAGTAATGAATTGATTGTGATTTTTTTATGAATTTCAGACTTTAATGATCCAAGGAGTTTGATATTTTGGAATGTATTAGAAGTGTTCTATTTGCATATAAATTCTGAATGATATCTGTATTCTCAACGAAAGTTGAACGCTGGACGTAGTTCGACGAATATGAGATTCTGTTTGTGCATCATAAATGAATGCTATACCTGGCATATTCTATTATTTGATGCAATTTATAAAATACATGTTCAGATAAAGGCGTTGTGATCAGAGCAGCCAGTTTGGAAGAGCTTTAAGCTCAGAATTTTGCACGTAGAGTTTTGCTCTATGATTTCTGTATTTGACTGAGCTCAATGGGCCAGTAGCTGTATCTGTATTTAAAAGGCGCGCGGTCATAACAAATAATAACGAATCTGGAGTCTCATATGCATCTGGGTTTGTGTACTTATGACTATAAAATATATTATCAAGAAATCTTTTCTGAAATTCTGATGATTAAGTGATATGCCATGATAATGCAATTAGTTGGGTTATTCATGTTCTGAAAGAATGTTTGTCAAATTGGTTGATTGTGTGATATTTTTGTATTTAACCTTAGTGAGATCATCAATGATGGTTCACTCAGTGAGTTCACAAAACTCATCAAAAATTGCAACATGGTTTTTCAGGTATGAGACAGGAGACCTAGTTCCTAAGATTGTCCAGAGGAACATTTTGGTTTAAGTTATGGTCAAAGGTCTATCAGCTGACATCAGAGGAGTTATAGTTTGTAATTTGTAGTTTCTTGTCATATAGAACTTTGTTATAAGGATTGTAAATATTTATTTCAATGAATACAGTGTAATCTTTTGTCAATGAATGAAATAAAGTGTTGAAGTTTTTAAATATTGTATATTCTTTATGATGCCATTTAAGAGATTATGTTTGCTCTAACATACCTGTTGGACCAATGGTGGTTGACAAATTGATTTCTACTTATGTTTTGATAATAACAAACTGTATAGAATTGGTTAAGA
>JAOQMR010000212.1:9444227-9458133 GCA_027563865.1 Erythroxylum pelleterianum | reverse complement strand
AAATAAATGGGTCATGCCGAATTTTTAGTAGAAGTTGGGCTTACTACGGGTTTTGGTGGCATTAAGCCTACCCATTCTCTAGTGCCAACACGGCCCAAAAAGGTGAGTCGTGTCATTTTTTAAAAGTGATATTATCTAATATTGTTGGTAAAGCATTTAGTGAATTTTAGGTATAAAGGTAGATGGAATTTATCAGTGTAGGGATTGATGCCTTTCTTCTTTAACTTCACTATCAAGGATGATCGGTGCAAGTTACTACTCGTTCTAATTCCAAGTGCGTTTCTCATAAAAAGTAATATCTTTGTTGGTCACAATCTTCTTCATCCATGGCTTAAATAATTTACATATTTTGGATGCTTTACTACAAATCGAGAAAGAATTTTTTTTACCTTACTATTAAGTTTTTTTTCCTTTTATTATTGGAACAAGTGTATGACATGTAGTTAAAAATTCTAAAATATATTACAGGTTTTCACCCACTTTAAGCCTTTTCTATGGTCATATCTTGAACAATAAAGGTAGGACTTTTGTTTTAGATATGGATGCTTTAATTTTCTACTTCATATGAAAAATCTTTGGAATTCTTCCTTTTACAATCAAGCTTCTTTCCTTGTTCAGAATATTTTTATTTTCCTCTTCAATACATAATTTCGATGCTATGTACAAGTAGCTATAAGTTCTCTTCGAATGCTATGAGTTTCACAAAAAAATTCAAATTCTTTTGGCAATATTCTCCACCGTAATATGTTTATTGATTTAATAATTTTCCCTAGTTCATTCTCAACTTATGTCTTGTTGTTTTAAAATGCACTAAAAGCTTCTATTTTTTTGCAAAAAATAAACCCAAAATTTTCAAGTATAATCATAAATGACTCTAATTACGTATCTTTTAGCATTATTAAAATGTGGTTTTATTGACCCATATATATGTGAATGAATGAGCTTTATAATATGTTTTACCCTCCACAACTTTCCTTTGTTGAACTTAGAACAATGTTGTTTACCAACAACACAATCTTCATAAACTTGAAAAGGAATGACAACTTATGGAAGACCAGTCACTATTTTTTTTATTAGAGAGTCCTTAATAAACTAACATTTAAATGTCTATATCGAAAACACCAAAGTCATTAAAGGTCTTTCATATTTGCAACAAGCAAGGTTGAGCACTTTCAATCTTAATGGAAACAAAATATTTAAACTAATATGTATAATAGTATAATCTTATCTAAGAGGATCGTATATCTCACAAACACCTTTCCTAAAAGTCATTATATAGCCATTTTCTAGTTATTTATCAACACTTAACAAATAACTTTTCAATTCAGAAACATGGAAAATATTGGAAATTGTTCTTATAGATCCATTATTGATTCTTATATCAATATCACCCTTTCTCATTACATCCATAATAGGACAATCACTAATAATTATGGTAGAAAGAAAATCTTCATTTAAGTAAGAGAAAAAAGATATGTCCATATAGATGTTTACTACAACCCATATCCACATACTACATATTTGATTGTGATTATTTATTAACTTAGATGGCCATAGCAAAGTATCTATTTCCGTCTCTTCTACAAAATTCAAGTTCTTCCCCTTTTCTTTATCATTAGAAAACTTAGTATAACATTCAGAACTATAATGCCTATTATCGTCTCAATTGTCCCGACCACTCCTTCCATAGCCTCTACCTCTACCTTTACCACTTCCTTTAGAGTTTGAATATTAATCTCCAATTTATCTTCTATTCGTGCACTGACAGAAAGCTTTGGATTTTATTAAGAGAGAGTGCACCGATGGTTTTGGACTTTTTTACTAGGCAAAAAATATAATCAAAATTTGGTGCTAAGAAATGTAATATCTTCTCAATAATGTGAACATCTTACATTGTCTCACCTAAAAATGACATTTTGATAGCTATCTTCATAGTCCTTATGGAGTAGATAATCATAAATTCTCCATCTTTTTTGTGAAGTCTCAAAAATCCTTTCTTAAGACTTAAAGTTGTGCACATTTCACTTGAGAAAAGCCTTCATATTTTTCTTGCATTGAAATATCCTTGGAAGTTTCTTTGTTAAGAATGGTATCTAAGATGGGTTGATCAATTGCTTATAAAAAGTAATTATTTGACTTTAAATTTTTCAATTTTAGTCTCTTCAACTCATTGTTTTGTTTCTACGATTGCCCATGTAGTTGTAAGCGCTGCTACACCTACTTTAATAGCATACAATGATTTTGGAGCATTAAGAAATTCTCCATCAACATACTCTAATAAATATACTATCCATTAAAAGATGGAATAAATGGTTGCACAAAACTTTAAGAAGTATTTCAAACTCTAGTACTCTAATAACTAAAATATGATATATAAAGAGTAGGGAAAGAGTCATAGACAATGAAAAAGAAACATGTTTTTATCCTTTCATTTTTAGAGTTTTTTTACTACTTATATAAGCAAGTGTAATAGTACTAATATTAAAAATGATAATTGAAACATCTTCCCTAATGTGAGTTGAAATATCTTAATGCAAATAAGTGAAAGCAACACAAGTAATTAACCCCAACAAATAAACAAATAAATGAAAGAAACCTCAACAAATAAAAAACAAATTACTAACTTTAACCACACTAGAACATACATGGACTCTATGATTGGTTTGAGCTCACCTGTTGTGTTTTGTAATCATTTGCGTAATTAAACCAATCAAACATTTTTTTATAGATAAGTGAAAAGGTGTACTGAGGGAAAGGACAGAGGGGGTGGTGCAGGTGGCACTCAAGAAAAGTAGAAGAAAATGGCGGTGGTGCCCTCTACACAAAGATACAAAAAGAAATAAAGGGAAGATCACAAAGCAACAGTCTCTCTCATATCAAAATTCTACCCAATCGCTTTAGCTGTGTCTATATTCTCTCCTTTGTCAAGCATAGATCCCACTCTCCTAGATTAACCTGTGACTAGTTTACACTGAAACAAGCAAGGTGCTCCTCAAACTGTACTCACAAGCTCAACACCATCATCACGCTCTTGCTCTAATTTCTGACTACATGTTAACAATCAAAACAAAAGGATGAGAAAATTCAAGACACGTGTTCTCACAGTTGATCTTGCTGAACTCAAATTCAATTGAAAGCTTCAAGTTCAATGTGGATCTTGTACTATTTGAAAAAGAGTGACATTTGATTTGATTTTAGAAGTAACAGGAAAGACGCTCAGTTGCTCACGGGTGAACACAAACAACGGAAACAGCTACAACAACTATAAGGTAAATTGACATTCTATAGAAACCAGGTTTTAATAATCAAAAAGTACAAATTTTGTTTGTGGCCTACATGAATGTCAGTGGAAAGCACCCGTGACCTCTCACTTTCTGTCATTGATTCTCCATTTTTTTCGACGTCACTTTCCAACTAGAAACAGAGTACTTACGAACTTATATATAAGCCATAAGGCCTCTTCACCAGCAATTTTCTGTGACTCATCTTGTGTTCTATATATACATCATCCCTTTTATATATATATATATATATATGTATATACATATATCATTCTTGTTCATATTCTCAATCTGAATTTGCAGTATGTTGACAAATTCTCAACTCACTTTCTATATCTTCTTTCTTTTTGTTCTGCTCCTCAATTCAGACCAAACGCAATGCCACACCAAAGGACTTCGACCAAGAAACTCTTCTTCAGGACTGCAAAAAGCAGTAAATGCAACTAGACTCCAATTCTCAGAGCAGCAATTTATGAAGTGGGTAGAATTTGTTGGTAGCCTCAAGCACTCACTCTTCAAAACTGCAAAGAACAAGCTTTTCCCTTCTTATACTCTTACTGTGAATAAGAACCCGGCGCGAGGAGACTTTATATCAATCCAAGAGGCCATTGATTCTCTCCCTTTTGTGAATCTGGTAAGAGTTGTCATCAAGGTCCATGCAGGCGTTTACACGTGAGTCCTTAATCTTTTCTTTTTATTCCTACTTGGGCTTCTAGCCATAATGTATCTAATTGATTTTTTTTCTGAATTATGCACTTAAAAGCTCTTGCTCGGCTTTTTCAAATTGGTGTGGTTCTCCTGAAGCATATGTTTCTGTCTATTTCTTGTTCGTGTGATACTGTGATTCCCATTTTTGTTTGTTGCTCTGTTTTTTTCCTTCTAAATGTTCACTGCAACTGAACCTGTAATCAGCTCTGGTCCAAATGTAAACTGTGAAAAAGCTTCTTCTTTTCACTTCTGCATCACGGTTAAAAGGATCGTTATATCTATGCAGCGAAAAGGTTAATATATCTCCATTGAAATCCTTCATAACAATAGAAGGAGCAGGAGCAGATAAAACCATAGTTCAATGGGGAGATACCGCTCAGACACCTGGGGCCAGAGGACATCCCATGGGGACATACAGTTCTGCAACTTTTGCTGTGAATGCTCCTTATTTCATAGCTAAGAACATCACTTTCAAGGTAAACTATTTTCCTTTGTCTGCTCTTCCTCTTAACAAGTCTCGGAATCGTGTCTCAAAGTGACAAAGATTGAATTTTGCTGCAGAATACAACACCAGTGCCAGCGCCAGGAGCAATGGGAAAGCAAGCAGTGGCATTTAGAATATCAGCAGATGCAGCAGCTTTTTTAGGATGCAGATTCCTTGGAGCACAGGACACTCTATACGATCATTTGGGAAGACACTATTACAAGGATTGTTACATTGAAGGTTCTGTGGATTTCATCTTTGGAAATGGGCTCTCGCTTTTTGAGGTTCAATAAATTCCTCCTTATCAACCTTGATTTTCAAGCATATGCGTGTTTTTAACACTTAACCTTCCTTTCCATTATCTTTAATTTACTGAAATGCTTGGAATTCACATTGACATATACTGAGCACTTTAAAATGTTCAATCTATTGATTTGATACGAACTAATTCCCTAACAAGCCATCAGCTTTGCCGAAATCCTTCACGAGACTAAGAAAATGGACATCATGTTTCCACAACACTTATTTTGAGTGGGTGGTGGTTGAAGTTTGGTAGAATTAATAATTAAGTGGCATTTTGACTGGTTCAGGGATGTCAGGTTCATGCCATAGCACAGTATATAGGAGCATTAACAGCTCAGGGGAGAAGCAGCATTTTACAGGACACGGGTTTCTCATTTGTGAACTGTAAGGTCACGGGCTCGGGAGCTCTTTACCTTGGAAGGGCATGGGGCCCTTTCTCTCGAGTTGTCTTTGCTTATACTTACATGGACAACATTATCATTCCTAAGGGATGGTATAACTGGGGCGACCCTAATCGTGAAATGTGAGTCTCTCTCCCTCCATCTCTCTATCTGTGGTTTAGTTCATATTTGACATGACTCCGTCTCCGGGTGACAATTTTCAACAAGCCCTCTGGACTTTCTAGGATTAGAATTCATAGCGTTAGAGTCCCCGAATTTAGTCATTGGAAGAGATTTTCAGGGACCTGTTTATAGATTTGGAGTGCGAATTTCTTTGTTGTTGGTTTACCATCAATCAATTAAAATAAGTTGGTGATCAAATAAGTCACTGAAATCCGTAATTAATGAATTATTTCTTATTACGCCTAAAACACAAGCGAATACAAAACTTCCTTGAAAACATTCACTTTTCCTCCAGTTCCTTTTTAGTTCGGATCATCACTCTGCCGTCAAACGTCACTAGAAATAGTTTGATCAGGCATAGAAAAGCTCACTTACTTTCCTCATGGCATAAAACCAGCAATTCCTTTCTGATAAGTTAAAGGAGTCTGGAACTCTGGGTCTCAAACTCGGCCTGAAAGTTCGACGATTGCTTGACCCTTCAAAAGAAGTTGATAGGGAAATTGCCATGTCATTATTGACAAATCCTTCAACTTACATTTGAATTGGCGTCACCAATACTGATTGTTCTTTTTAAACCTTATCTGTAGCCTAATTGGCTGCGTGGACGGTTTCAAAACTTTTGATCACATAGCACGTTCGCGAGCGGGGTTGGTATTCGGTTGTCACGTTACCCTTTTTAAGCATGCACTTAAAAGAGCAGCTTTTCTTCTGGCCTATCCACTAGGTGCGAATACCGTCCAAGTTCTGCTACAAATATGACGACAAAATGGCCGGTTACAGTTTCAGAACCCAACCCTCCTATATATTCACGTACATATGTTTATACATTTATGTGTTCATCTTTCTCCTTTTTTTTCCACCGGAAATCTACGTGTAATGCACCTCAACGGACCTCTATATCCACTTCCTGATACCTAAGATAGAAATTGCTTTTGGATATTAACTTCAACTAGGCATTTTCTGAGACTGAAAGTTTTGTAACGACATTGTTTCGGTTTTATGGGGTGCCTGGCAGGACTGTGTTCTACGGACAGTACAAGTGCACAGGACCAGGAGCCAGCTTTGCAGGAAGAGTCTCATGGTCTAGAGAATTAACAGACGAGGAAGCTAAGCCTTTTCTTTCCCTTAGCTACATTGACGGATCTGAGTGGATCCGTTTGTAATACATTTCCAGTGAAGTTTATGCAAGTAGGTTTTGCCTGCTTTGCCATGTGTTAAAGCCATTTCAGTACACGATTCTTCTACTACATCTACACTTCAAAGAAATTGCAGAGTCGCACAACCACACCATTAGCTTTTTTTTCTCACAAAAGATGCAAATAAGTGATGACTCTGTTTGTGCCAGAGGAATATCATACTAAAGTTAATGCCCTCATCCTGACTAATTGTTTTGTCCTAATATGTGGGTTTCCTTTGTATACTTAAACTAATTAGGACGTGATAATCAAATTTGTAACTATAAATTAAGGGATGTTTTGTTCCACTTAATTTTTCTCAACAAAATAAAATAATATCAATATTAAAAACATGATTTTTAATTTTTATTTTCTAAATAAAATAAAATTTTGTTTGATTATTAAATTTTAATATAATTACATTATTTTTATTAAATATTATATCAAATTTAAAATAAATAACAGATATATTATTTTTATTTTAATTTATTATGTAATATTTGTAATAAATATTAAATTCATCATATTTTTATTCAAAATGATTAAATAAATAAATTTGGAAAAATATTTTAAATAAATAATTATTTATTAAATAAATTTAAAACTAAAATATATAATTAAATAATAAATTTCATTTTGAGAACAATTTTATTTCATAGATAATTATTTTTATTATTTTTATGTTTTTTTAAAATGTCGAATTTTAAAAATAGTATAAAACAAAATTAAAATCCTTAATATTAAATAATTAAATTGTAATAATATTAAGTTTAATTATTAATTATTATTCAATAACTAAATGATATTTATCTAATTAATATTGAAATTAGTAAAAAAACTAAAACTAAAATAACTTTTAAAGTTTCCATAGCATTTAAAAAAAAAGTAAAAAGTGACTGATAGAAAAATGGGGAATTATAAACTGAAGTTCATCAAATTAGTGCATACAAGTGTAGAATAAGATCCAAAGAATACAATAGAATAATCGATACTAAGAGGCAAGTTCCTTCATGTTAATAATCACTTCAACATGATGACCTTCTTCATACTTAAACCATGTCATACTTATATTGTCCAAGTATCTTTGCCTTAGAAGCTCATAAGCCCAGAGTAACATCGACAGAGGAGCATAATTGACTTCTCATTACTGAGTAGAAGCTTTTACAAGGGGGAATTGTTTATTTCCTTTATGTTTTTTTTTGAAAAATTATTTCCTTTATGTTGATAGCTACTATATATAGTCTTTCTTTGCTTTAAAGTTTCCTGGAATGATTGAGTAGTTATTAATCAGTCAAAACATATAACTATTGCATTCCTTTCAAAGTTTGATTATGCCTTATTTAATAGCCTGACCCATACTGCAAATGAGTTGGATTTATGGGTTATAAATTGCTCTTTGATTGGATGTATCAATTCTTAGAAAATATTGAAATTTTTATTTGCTTTCCTTAGAAAATTCTTCTATTTTTCTCTCCTATGACATAAATAGCATTTGGAAATGCAATTGTATAAATTAGAACATCATTTTTGCATATATTTTTCTGACCCAGTATATTATGTTGGGCCAATTATCAATTGTAGACGTTTGAGTTGTAGAGACCTTGCAGGTTTTGCCATATATTTAAGGAACAGGTGCAAAGGAAGAATAAATGGTTAATCGATTCATCTTCTCCTCCATTGCAAAATATATAACTTCTGGAGCCATTGTGGTTCCCCTTTAGCTTATCAAATATAGGAAGCCCCCTTATGATTACTAGCCATAATATAGAAAGGGCCCTCAGTAGTGATTGTTCAAACTGCACTTCTTTATTTCGTTACACTTTTAAGTCCTTATGTTTTAAGGAAATTTTTATAGGATGAGTTTGGTGAATTTCCCTAAGACATATTTCATCCACACAATTTTGTACTTTTTTGTAGATTAGAAGAGTAGTTTAGGGAAAATTCCACAATTTCTATAGGAGTTCTATTAAAACTTTTCCAAAGGTTGTCTTTCAGTACTTTAGTTGCATCATCTGGAATATTTTCTCTTATATTAGAAAGCTCTCCAATATTCATTAGGGGACCTGAGTTTCTCTAATTATCATGCTAGAAGTTAGTTAAGCTTCCATCAACAAGTATAGATTTGAATTCCCTTCTCACATGTTCCCTTAACCTTAAACTGTGAAGCATTGTCCAACAAGTGTTAGTTTTGGGGCTAATGTTACAAAAACTTTCATTTGATAGGTAGTGTGAGGGATTTCAGTTAACTTACAAGGTTTCTTTGTTTTTTAGGAGTCTCTAAATCCTCTTTATCATTATATATAACTTCACTGGTAATCCTGATAGGATTAACACTTAGACCCCTTTCCTTCTTAGGTATACAAATATCTTGCCATTTGACCTTGCTAGTTAATCTCTTTATTATATCACATAATCACACGAAGCTTCTTAGCGTTTTTTTAGTAGCTTTGATTAATTTCTTAGGGAAAAACTAAATGTGAGCACTAGTTGATGTGTAAACTATTAAGTATAGAATTGATCAATGGAGTTCTTCCTACAAATGCAAGACTTTGTTTACCATTAATTATTGATCCTTCTTTAAATCCTTTAAATTAATTGATGGAATTCTCTATAATAATTATGTCTTCTTATGGTAATTGGACTTGCTAAATAGGTGAAATAAGGCTTCACTGTCTTTATGCTTGTTAAGTTAGAAAATCAAGTGGAGATGTCATTAGCTCCAACGAAACTAGTAAATGACATTTCTTTTTGTTAATCTATAACATATAACTCTTTAAACATGTACATAGATGACATCAAGGCATCTACTAAATTAGAATTAGCCTCTAAGAGTCAAAGCATTTCATTTATAAAAAATAAGCTAAATATTTTCAACTTCTTACACTTGTTATGATATTTGAAATTCTTTTCTAAGCTTATAACATGGATGATGATTCTGGTAAAAAATTTCAATGCTCATAATGAATAAGTAAGGAAAATAAGGTCTCTTTATCAGTCCTTTTCCACTTTTATTAGCTTGGTAGATACCCCATTAACTAAAATTATATAAGAGATAAAAGTAATGCATTATCCAATCCAATCTATAAACTTCAAAGGAAAACCAAGTATAGTCAGGGAATGTAAGATGAAGTTCCAATTAATAGAGTTAAAGGTTTTATGGAAATCTACCTTGATAGCATAACCTTTCATGGAGTGTTCTTTTTCGTAATTTTTATAAAATTTCTTATACTAACAATTTGTTACCTTAATTAGCCTCCCTTTGATGAAAGTTCTTAGAGGTTAGCTAATAAGGGTTTTGGAGCAATCTTGAGTCTTAAACTTAGAAGCTTTACAATAATTTTGTATATGGTGTTGTAGCATGAAATGGTTTTATAATCCATCAGAAAGCTTGGGTTCAAAGTCCTTGGAATAAGGCTAATGGATGTATTTTTTAGTTCATTTAACATTTTCCCTTACTCAAAAAAATTCAAGAAATGCATCAATAACTATCTGCTTAGTATGAGACTCTATTCTTTTAAAGAAGTAAGCATTAAGTTCATATGGATCAGGGACTTTGTTTGGATTAAACTTAAACAATGCTTTCTCCTTGCATAGAGACAAGCTATTAAAAGAATAACCAAGAGTGTCTTGGAAGTATTTGTATGTCTTCTTCATTATATCAGCTTAAGAATGAACTAATTAACCATGCCTTTTTAGTAAGGAGACAATCTTGTTAATGTTTCTTCTAGAGAGTGCTAATTTGTGGAATAAACTAGATTTCTTGTCACCCTCTTTTAGCCACTAAATTCTAGATCTTTACTTAAGGATTGAGATGTTTACTTCCAATTCATGAGAATAGTAATGCAAGCCCTTTTTTTTTCTAAAGTTGATTGGTGTATCACCAAGAGCCTAGTAAAAAGAATGCTTAGCCTACATAAGTAGGTTTTTTTTTTTCAAATAGAATTGACAAGGAAGTATTATAACTTTCAAGTTCTTCGTTGAACATTTGAAGTTTCTAGCTAAGGCCTTTAGAAATAGCCTTTTCAATTCCTTTAGCCTCAACTAAGAAGTTATTGAATCAAAATAGTGTTTTTCTCTTGCAATCCAATACTATATTATGGATTTCATTTAGATAAAATCATAAAAAGGCGATTATTGAAGAGGGTTTTGCTTTTGGGGAACTTAAATAAGCCAAAGATCATTTATAAGAGCTCTATCTAATTTCTTCTAGATAAACCAGTCACCAGACTACTTATTACTTTAAAAATAAAAGTGATCTTTTAGTATCAAGTCAGTTACCTCAATTTGATTTGCATAATCCTTCGTATGCATTATAGTTCCTCAAACAAGTGTTCTTTTAGCTTCAAATTAGTAAAGGGTTCTATTGAAATCTCTAAGGTTCATCCAATGGGTGTTCATGTTACCATAGATCTCTTGATTTTAGTTTAAAGAGAGCTTCTTTGAAATTAAAAATTGAAAGAAAACATAAATTTAACTTGGAATATGATATCCTCATTTATGGTTTTAAGAGAGAGGTATATTAGCTTATTAGAAATGATGGAATGTAACACTTGTACTATATCATGATCATAAGCAACTATGATTCTATCATTATAATTAGCTTAGCATTAGAAATATCTGTCTAATTTTGCTTCAAAAATACTAATTTCCTATAGTTATCCTTTTTCACTTTTGTTTCCAGGATACCTAAGAGGAAAGGTTTGATATCTCGCAAGTATTCACTCAGAATTTGTTGTTTATTAGGGCTATTTATCCCTCTTATATTCTAAGAGATAATTGACATTGAGAAGGAAGTTTAGATCCATTAGATCTACTTTTCCTATTTGAATTCCTTTTTTGAGCAATTTGGAATTCAATACTAGAAACGTAATTAACTTTTGGTTGGCTAGGATCCAAATCAATGATGGAAACTTCCTTAAAGGAATGAATGGAAGGAGATAATTCATCTATCTTATTTTTTATGGTAGTAATTTCCACCATTGGAGGTATTAGGAGTATTAATTTTCAAAATCTCTTATTTATTAATTGTAGTGCTATCTAATTTTCAGCTTTGCACTTGTAAATGTATTTGTGAAATCTCTAAGATAGTGCCTTCATGAGTGCATATTATATGTTCTCTTGAGCTTTCTTATTAGCAGTTTCCATAGGTTTCTATATATTATCTGAGTAGCTTTTATGTTCTTCTCAAGCTTTATAAGTTCTTGATAATCACCTTTTTAGAATTTCCTACTAGTAAGAACCTATTTCTTCCTTTTTTTTTTTTGGCTAAGGTGAGTCTCCATTAATAGTTTATAGTGATAAAATCTTTACACAACTCATCATTTTCTCCTAATCTTAATAAAGGGATGAGTATAAGAAGGTCCTAATGGAGGTCTACAATCATATAAAGCTTGTCATAGTTAATGCACTTCATCCTAGTTGTAGATTCATCCATATAGACAGGTTTGCAGTAAAACTCATAAGGCGACTTAGCCTCTTAATAGACCAATAATCTAAAGGAATGTTATGGATATTAATCTATAATGGAATCTAGTTTTGCTTCAGATTTTCCAAATGCATACCTGAGTTCTAGTTTTTAAGAATATGAGGCACATTATTAAAGTGTCATAAACTAGATTCTATCACCTTTTGAGCACAGAAAGTGGATTCAAACTTGAAAGAAAATGATACTCTTCATTAACTAAAACCTCATTTTAATCATTTTACTCCAATTACGAAAAGCCTAAGTATACATCCTTGGAAATGTTGGTCTATTATCTATAAAGAGGCCAATTAGAGTCAAGGACCATTTAGAGGCAATTTTTTTTAAATATCTCTAAAGGAGGAGTAACAATAAAGCAACCTAAAAAAGATATAGGAGGATAATATATTGGTGGTTGATATTTGAATTTGAGTCACCTATAACTTAACATTAGGAATGCTTCAGGATAAAAGTATCAGCTACATATGGAGGGTCATGGTGGGGGGAAAAGGCAGCTGGAGGAAACTCAAGAGAGTAAATAGTAAAGTTAAAAGCATTTAGAGCAGATGAAGAAGTTGGGGGGCTTGGTCTATTTTGGTTGCCTTGCGAAAGTTGTTTAGGAGCAGGGGGAAGTGGAAAATCCTAAAGAACACAGTTTGAGATAGAGTTAGAAGGAGACATAAGATTAGACATTTTACTAAAAATGGTAAAAAGGAAAGGAGAAGCATAAAGTTTAAATAGTTGTTACTAAAATAAGAAAAATATTTAGGTGAGAAACCACTTAGAAGAAACAACATAAGAAAGTAGGAGGAAGGATGAGGATAAATAGGTAAGGGGAGAAATGAGATATAAAACAGGAAGTGAGATGATGCTCAGATGTTAAAGATTGGTTATATAAAGAAAGTAGTATAAAAATTGGTTATATGAAAATGGTGAATAAAACAAATGATGTTTACAATATGAATCTTAAAGAGTTCAAAAAGTAGGAGTATCCCATTGAAGAGTGCTATAAAGACCATTAGGAAGTTATTCTATGATTGATCAACATGTTAATTGCATAAACAGTTATAGAGTGGTAGTAATGATAAATGATCCGAAATGTGATAAATATCAGAGTCGAATGAAAAAATGGGGCCCAGATATTTGAACAATTATTATTGATTGGTTTGAGTGGGATTTGCATACTAGAAATTTGATAAATAGTATATATATGGAATATGGGTGTAAATTGTTTAATGAAAGGAAGAACAAAACTTGCTACCATGGAGGGAGATGCTTATTACTCAGTATAGGTTCATAAAATCTATAAATGATTTGTTTAAAAGAATTGCTTGTGAAAGATATAGTATATTTGGATTTTAATAGTTATAGATCTAACACAAAATGGTAGGCCTTTAGAAGTAATAGGATAATTTAAGAAAATGGAAATGAATGTGTTAAAATGAGGATCATCTCAAGTTATGCTCAGTTTTTTGACTTAACCAATATAGAGAGAGAGAGAATACATATATATTTGTATGTATATATATGTATATAATACCTTACAATTATATGTCATAATAGAGCTTATGAGCTCAAAATTGCTATTATCATAAAATCATCTTTAGACAATCTGGTTCATCTATCATATCAATATCAGATCAAAGAAATCGTTGTCACAATTATCATGACTAGACTCATCAGTGGTTATATATATGAATATAATTAATAAAATAGACAAAATATGGATGGGTAGCATAGAAATTTCATTAAGATGATCTTAACATTTCTATTTCCAACCAGTCCTATCTTATTCCTTAATGAGATCAAACTAGACAAAATCAATGTGTAAATTGAAGTGAATCACACGTTAATATATATGAACAATAATAAGATCAAGATACACAAGAAGGGGGGGTTGAATTGTGATAAACTTTTTCTTTAATCCCCTT
>JAOQMR010000212.1:9414659-9430717 GCA_027563865.1 Erythroxylum pelleterianum | reverse complement strand
TTGGCAAACCACTTTACTGTACACTTTTTAGTTTAGTGTGAACTTTTTACAACACACTTGATTTCCAGCTCAAGCTACACGTCACAATTCGATCTGTCTTCTGGCACAAATCCTACCTCTTGAATTCCGGCTCAAGCAACCTCACAGTTCGATTTGTTTTCCCAGCACAAATCCTACCTCTTGAATTCCGGCCCAAGCAACCTCACAATCCGATTTATTTTCCGTCACAAATCCTACCGCAAGAGTGATTATACTCTAACCACTCAACTCACTAAGACAATGATTGAAATTGTAAATAACAAAGCTCAATATAGATGAATAGAATTGAATGTACTAAGAGCAATAATATGAGTGATGATCAGTTTGCTTTTTGCTATCAAACTTCTATTTCGATCTCTTGATATTTTTCTATTTATTTGTAGGCTTCTGGATCAATATAGACGTTGTAGATCTCCACTAACTGTTGCTTGATATCTCCTAGCCGTTGCTTGATGATCTCCTTTTCATTTGTGATTGATTAACTTCGTCAGAATAAGATAAGATATAATGCTAGTCGATTGGTCGAGATGCTAGTCAACTGGAACTAACGAAAATCATCTCCGCTCTTCGACCAGTCAACTGGAACTAACAAAAATCATCTCCGCTCTTCGAACAGTCGACTGGAATGATTGTAGTCGACTGGAGATGTTTGTAGTCGACTGGAATTAGCCTCACTTTTCAGATATGTTAATTTTCAGTCGATTAGAAATGTTTCTGGTCGACTGGAATGACTCTAATGAATATATTTATCAAAATCTTCCCATAATCTTCAAGTTTGAGTATCTCTAGCACTTTGAAGATAATTTCCATCTTGATATCACAATGATTTATCTCTTTCCCATCAACGATCAATGTTGTCTTGATTTTGCACAAATCTTTTATTTAAAATTCAATCCACCACACCTGAAATAATTTCTTAACAAATTCTATACATTTTATTATTATCAAAACATAAGTAGGATTTAATTTGTCAACCACCATTGGTCCAACAGAAATAATTTTCTAATAGTTATTGAGGATATTAATTTCAATCAGGAATCATGTAATCGAAACGAGGATAATAGTAATGATGAAAATGGGAAATATGAATTCAAAGGATGGGATACGAATTTCAGGTTGAAATATGCCACCAAAGAGAAAGCAGGATATAATGTGACCAAGGTTTAGACCGCAATTTGGAGCCAGTTACTATCTAGGTGAACCATCACATTTTGCAGCTACAACCGATTTTGATATTGTACCTCTAACTACTACTACACTTGCAGATGAGACATCACCTTTCGTACCTACTACTACACCATCCACCACCCCTATACCGACAGAGATATCAAGGGTAAACAATGCAGATGAAGGAGGCGACCTCCAGCCTGGAGTTGAGAGAGCTGATGGAAGAACTTTCATCACAATTGTCAACAATCTATAAGTGAAAATACATGGAACACCATATGTTTATAATTAAGTTATAGGTTTAAATTTTAAAAATGGTATAAAATTAATTATTTTAATATTAGGTTGATTTCGTCTGGACCATGCTCAAGAAACATGACATCCAAATTCAAGAAGAAGATTGATGTTGAGGGTTTATATAGAAGAATATCTCTTAGGTGACAAAGGAATTTTACTATCATCAATTTGAGGTACAAAAAGTTATTTTTAATTGATTTTTATGCATTTATTAGATAAATATTATTACATTATAAATACTTATCGTATGTTTCTCATTTTATTTCAGAAATAATTTTTTTGAGATTCTGAATTTGACGTGGTCATTTATAAAGTATGGGAGAGACGAGTGCGTACACGTTATCAGACTTTGTTGGTGCGATACACAAAACTGGTGTACGACTACCTTATATTTCTAAACAAATATAGAGTTATTGGCAGCAATATTGGACATCACCTGAGGTAATGTCTATTTTAGAGCATAATTCTACTAACAGATGTAGAGGACCATAGGGAGAGAGTCTTTCCGTACATACTGGAGAATCTATTACCCTACAAGCATGCAGAGAGACTTGTAAGTATCTACACTTTACATTTATATTAGAATTTTTTACTTTGGTGTATTTCGATTTAATTTGATGTGTGAATTTTTGAATGAAAATATGTATATAATAAAGATTAATAATGTTATAAATGTCTGGTGTCATATATGACTATATTGTTGAGTTATTTTCTTTGTTTAACAGGGGTAAATATCATAAAAATAGAGAAAATTCAACCAAAATTTTTATAAATTATAGTTCATTTATAACATTTTATTATGATGTAGGAAAAGTCTACGGGCACGAAGCCTATACCCTGTCAACTCTTTTTGCACACTCACACTAAGAAGTATGACGGTGTCACCTTCGTCAACACCCGAAGTAGAGAACTAAATGTATGTGAAATTTATGCTTTAGTATTAATGCTTAATAATTATCACTTACTAACATAAACATTGCCTTATGATATGACCAAATACAAGAAAGCATCCAATGGCAGTCTCAGCAGTTTGAAGATGTTGATGAGACTCAAACCTATCTTCATGTAGTGGGTTGTAGGGACCGTCGTGGAAAGATATTCAGCTTAGGTTCATTTGCAAATACATGTTATTCGCAATCATCCACATCTAATACATCAACATCTAATAGGCGGTCCGCACCCAATGAAGTCCCTGAGCTTCAGAACACAATATAGATATTGGCAACTTAGTTGCAACAATCGATGGAGTACATAGCTCAACTCTGTAATGAGGTGGATGAGTTGAAAGGGAGGCGTAGCACCTCATCGTAGCAATCAGAGCATCCACGATCACCAAATAAATAGCATACTTGTAGTCATTTTGTATGAATTACAAATACTTATTATGTATAAAATACTTTTTATTATCAATTAAGATAATGTTTAATTTATATCATTAATCAACTTTTTTTTTAACAAATTAAATGTTGAAACAAATCAAAATATTATCAACAGATAACTCATAATTGTTTAAATTATGCATCAACCATAATATCGTCAAATAAAATTTAATGTAGGAAAATTTTAAAAGATAGATTTTAGTAAATTTATCAATAGATAACAAAGTTTGTCAGTAAAATCTATTCGATTTATCGACGGATAACTAATAACTGTCGGTAATGACAACATTAATTTACCGACGGAATAATCAATTACGTCGGTAAGTTTGTCAATAGACATATCTTTTCCGTCGGTAACTTTATCGTCAAAAGAGAGCACAGAATAACCGTTGGTATATTCACCGACGATTACATAAAATTTTTGTTAGTAAACTTGCGATGGACATTCTGTGATTAGTCGCAAATTATTACCTATGACTGTTTTTTCTACGCCTTGGTCCGTCGGCAAATTCTGTCACTAACTAAGCTTTTTGATAGAATGTGTAGATGTTCTGTTAGTAATTTCCGTTACTAAACTCCAATTTTCTTGTAATGGGCGTAGGTAATAATGTTTAGTGATGATTTATTTTTGTAGCATAATATATTTAGCTACATGTTTGGAAATGTAGTTAAAGTTTATTGGAGACGTTTTGTAAAACGTAGGTAAAAAGATTTGGTGATAATTTTGTATTTGTAGCTAAAAAGTTTTTGAACAAATTTTTATTTTTCATTTCACTTTCTTATTACTAATTTATCATTTAATTATAATTATGAATATTATTTTTAATTCAGGTTATTGTTTTTAACATTGTTTGAATTATAATTAAGTAACATTTTTTAATAATTATTGGTAACATTGTTTGAATAATAATTAAGTAAAATAAAATAAAAATATTTCATAATTAAAAATTAAATTCATTTTGTAAAAAATGTAATTAAATGTTAATTACAAAACTTAAGAAAAAATTTATAGACAAACTAAGACTCCTCATCGTCACTATTACTTACATACCTTGACCCAAGTATTTGTTTGACCATCTTTTTAAGCTTGGTCAACTCTCTTTTAGTATGGTCTAATTTTTGTTTAATATGTTGTAATTTTTCTTCAGTATAATATAAATTTTCTTCATTACAATGTAACTAAGCCTTAAGCAACCAATTCTCCTTTTGAAGCTTCGTTATATATGTTGGTCGTGATGATGATGAACCATTTGGGTTATGGTCATACCCAAGACTTTTGATATACCATAATCTTGTACAAAGGACATTGTTACAAATAACATCTACATTGGGCTCATTTCTGTCAGACAGTGATCTTTGCAACAACTCCTACATCTTGTCTTAAAATTTAAAAAACAAAATAGATATGTAATTCAAATATTATTAGTTAGTATTACATAAATAAATAGAGTTTAAAATTAAAATTTTTATACTTAGATAATTATTTTGTGCTTCTTCAGACGTCCAACCTTCACCTTCCATGACCATGTAGTTGAGTCTGATTCTGTTATATGAATTAAAAAAATGAATAACTTATAAATAAAGAACTTATTAATTCTTGTCGTACAACAACAAATGATTTGGAGTCGGTGTTGTGAGGAGTTTTTATTTTTTTTCTCTGTTAACCTTAGCTTTCTCACACTTTTCCTAATAAAGAACAAAAATAGTCATCAAATGCAAAAACAAAATTAATGGAAGCAAATGTGAAGAGAAAGAAGACAAACCTTAACCTTGGCGGAGGCCCAGTAATCACACATTTCACTCCAATTTTCTAGAGTTACCCATTCTAGAACATTTCTCTTTGCCTCCTCATCTGAAGGAAAAGACTTGTAGTATTTATGAAGTTGATAACGATGATCTTTCACCATTTGTTTCAACAGCGAGCTTATACAGCTTGAAACCTCAGTGTTCTCGATATCGACAATATTAAGCTTCATTTATGAACAACACATATAAGTTAAATTAATATTTAAATATCTAAAACAAAATTTCATATAATAAAATGAATTGAAAATTTACCAAAACTTTGTCCAAAGCATTATGTAGCAAGTTGTCTTCCTTCAACTGACTGTCATGCTAAAGGCAAGACAATTCATTTCTGACAATGACTCCTAACTCACTGGACAATTTTGTTAATTGGATCTTATCAACAGGATGACATTATGTGGGGTCAATATGCACAGACAACTTCTTATTCATTACAGCATTCGTACGTTACAACTTAGAACTTTTAGTGATACCTCAACCTCTATCTCTTCTTCTTATATCGGTATTGGAACCTGACAACAAAAAAGTAATGATAAGAAAAAACACATTAAACATGTAAATATATATTTGAGCATAACTCTAATTATAGGTGGTTAATAATAACAGACCTAAAGATCCCTCAACACTAATTAAGGCAGATAGAGGTTATTATTGACTGGCATCATTAATGGATGAAATTGATGGTTGATGGTCGATAGGGTCAGATTGATTTGGTTGTTATGGGGGAGGCATATCTTCAGTAGTTGCCACCATCTTTCCCTTGTTTTTACTAGGTGTCATTATATTGAATATCTATAAATGAAATATCATCTTGCGCATAATCTTTACTCAAATATACTTAATCTTAAATATGTTAATGAATGCTATAATGATATTAATATTACTTATGATAAGCTTGATGAGGATTTAGATGAGCATAAAAATGGAGTAAAAAGGAGAAGTACCAAAGGCATAAGCAAGAACTAAAAATCATATGAGAAGATGTAAATGATTATGAAAGTAGAGAATAAAATAAAGAGGTGGCTCACAAATGCTTTTGACAAAAATGATGAGGTATCCTCTAATTGAAGCTCTCTTGATGATAATGTTGAGATGATAATGATGATGATTTGTTTTATGAAAAACTTGTTAAATCATATAAATGTTGAGCTTCAAAAGGAAGAAGTTATCTCTCAAGTATAAAGAGGGTCAAAAAGTCTTGGATCTTTGTATGATTTGAAAATGAGAAATTGAAATGTGATATGCATGACATTATATAAATTACGATTGAAGTAAATCACACGTTAGTATAGACTTTATATATGATATACAATACGCACAAGAAGGGGGGTTGAATTGTGTATCCTTTTTCTTGAATACAATCCCCTTTTCAAAACTTCTTTTGAAAACTTGTTTTTTCAGAATTATTAAATAACAGTATCACGAAGTATTGCAATTTGCTTCTAAGTACTTGTATAAAACAATCAGAATAAAAGTTGAGAGTTTAGAGTAAGAATCGACACAGTAGATTTATACTAGCTCACCCTAAACCGTGGCTTACGTCCAGTCCTCAGAATCCTTTCTGAGTTTTCACTATACTTCTAAAAAATACAAGTATTCTTTTCACCGAGCCTCTTCATGTCTCAACAGCAAGTATTCTTTTCTCACTGAGCCTTTTCAGGCTATCAGCTTTCCTTCTTTCTACTGAAAGATGTTTCGAGCTTTGTTACAGACAATAATAGCTCTAGAGTTTAGCACAATGAATACAATGATTTTGTAACTTTCGTAACTTTGAATTCACTCGTGTAACTTTTTTATTCTTTGACTCTGACTCGTATTTATAGCCTTCGTCTTCAACTTCTTCTTGATAACTGCTTCTTTCTTTTTGTTTCTTGATTTTTAAAGAAACAGTTATTCAGTTGAGTTCTGTAACTAACTCAAACTGATTATCCATCTGACGTGATATCGGGTCTTCGTCTTAGTTTTTCTTCTGCTTCGTCTTACTTTCTTTCGTCTCATTTTTGGCTTCGCTTTGTCTTAGTTTCTCCGTTTCGTCTTGGTTTCTCCGCTTCATCTTAGTTTCTCCGCTTCGTCTTATTTTATGTCTCCACGCTTCGTCTTAGTTTTGTCTCCGCATTTCATCTTAGTTTCTCGGCTTCGTCTTATTTTTTGTCTCCATGCTTCGTCTTAGTTTTGTCTCCGCGCTTTGTCTTAGTTTTGTCTCCGCACTTCGTCTTAGTTTTGTTTCCGCGCGTCGTCTCATTTTTGGCTTTGCTTCGTCTTAGTTTTCTTCTTCGCATTGTCTTACTTTCTTCTATTATTACTATTTGGTCTTCATCAAAATTATTGATCGTAAATTCATTTTGACTTAACAACGATTGTTATCAATAATGAAATGGATGATTTGCTGTATGAAAATGAGGAATTAAAGAAAGAGATCAATATCTTAAAGAATCAATTTTCTAACTTCACCTTAGGAACTAAAAACTGACTAATGTTCTTAGAGCTTAAGATAGGTATGGAGTTGGTTCATTTATGGAAGCGTAATGCCAAGATAAATTTTTTTTAGGGGTAAGCATTTAGCTTATGCCTAAATCATCATATGATCAAATTGCATCTTCTAAGTTTGTACAAAAATTACACGTTCACCCATCAACCTCTAGGTCTAAAGGAAAAGAAAAATATCAAACATTCATGCATGAGTTATATTCTAAATGTAAAGGGCATAACATTCAAGACAAGAATAGACATAAGTTTCATACACGGTCATACTTATTAATCTTCTTTTTTACTTACCCTTAAAAATTAAAAATTGACATATAAACACAAATGCTTAACAATTACTTACCCTTATGTTATTATTTAATTATCATATAAACCCTTTTCATATTTTGTTAACTTCATGTATTTTTATTAAAGCAGAACACAACTACCATTGACGACTTAACATGGCCACCAATGAGGACTTTCATCAAACACATTATGGGCATCCAAATTTCAACCGAAAATAATAAAAACAACTCTCTCTTCTCCCTTTCTTTACCAACATTAACCCATATTAAGAACAATTCAACCATTATCAGTCCCAATTAACATAAACAACTCAACAACAAAGTTAAAAACATAACTCAAATATAGCTTATGTTCAGCTTCAATGATAGAATTAAAAAAGAACTACTTACTAGATGGAGAGAAACTGCAAGGAGACGGTGGAGGACACAAAATCGCTGAGAGAGGACAAGAAAATGAATAGACGAAGATGGTTTAAGTGGAAGAAAAATCGGGTAGGGAGAGAGGATCGAATGAAATAAATAGGCAGGAAAGGGGAAGGGCTTTGGTCACCTCTACTAAAACAGACGTCGAGACGACGTCGTTTGTCATCCCACAAACAATGTCATCTCAGCTTAAGTTCTTTTATCATCCACTACATTTGGCGACGAAAATATAATTCCGTCGCCAAATGTCCAACATTTTACTACCAAATAATTCGTCGCCAAATGGTCAACATTTTTCTACCAAATTAAAAAAAAATCGTCGCCAATACTAAACCTTTTTCATACATTTTTTATTTTTTATTAATCAAAAGTATATATTACAATCAATTTTGTTTTACAGTTACGCAATCAACAACATTAACATCAAGTAGTAATATTTGAAATGACATTGTTATTAAAGTCATTTTCAATAATATTTAAAAATTAATAAAGATTTTATATGAATATTTAATGTTAATTACCATTTTCTAATATATTGCAAATTATTTCTAATTAAACTGCTATTATTATTATTATTATTATTATTATCATATATGGTAATTAACTTAGTGTATTATGAATGTATACATATTAATTAATCCTAACTATTATAATGATTTATTAAATATTACATTATATATAAATTTTTCCATATATTACTTATGTAATAACCAAGTTAGTTATGCTTTAACTAATTCACATCAAAGTATTGAATTTAAAAATACCAATAAAATTTATATAGATCAATTATTTAATGATGTTGCTAAGGTAGGTACAAATTTTAGAACTACCTTAAGGACTTTACCTGCCATACAATTTCCTATTCAACCATCAGCAAATGAAAGACATTCATTTTCAGATATTTCTTCTTCTTCTTCAACCATCCCCTTGACTAGAACACACTCTTTGAAAATAGAAAGACCTCTTCGATTTTTTGAACCTGAAAACAAAGATATAAAAATTACAAATCCCATTATAGATGCTCCTTCCGAAATCGAAACATTAATAAAATTAGATGATATAAGAAAGCAAGTTACAGAATTAACGACATATTTAAAACATACATTAACAATATGAGTGTAACTCAAATAATAAAGGAACTTAAGGAACAAAATAGACAATTAGAATCACAAATAATGGAAATAAAGCAAAAACAAAATGACTTAATTCAATTAATAAAAGAACTGAACACAAAAAAGAATCGACAAAAATAAAAAATAGATCAGATCCTAAAAGTAGTATCAGAGCCTACTACACCAAAAATAACCAAATTAGTAAAACCATGGAGACCATAGGAAATCAACAACGAGTAGAATATACAGAACCAGAAAATAATGAATCTTTAGAAATTGTAGAGAGAAATATAAAATTACAATTAGAAGAACTTACTCAATTAGTACAAAAACTAACATTACAACCAACTAAAAATATGCAACAAATTACTAATAAAGATGAAATTATATATGATTATAAATTAGATGAAGAAGAAATATTAGTAGAAGAAGAAAAACCCAAAAGTAGTAGACGTAGAGAACAACAGGTAAAACGAGAACATGAGTGGAGATAAAAGAAAAAAGGATAACCAAGATCAAGATTCATGGCATAGGAAATCAGATAATTTTTTAAATCAACATGGGTATTATTCAAAAGGATCAAAAATTTGAAAATATCTAACTGAATATATTCCTAAACTAATATCATTAGGACCAGATGGTATATTAAATTTAGACTATATAATTCAACCAGAAAAATTACTTAGTGAATGGACCAATAAAATTCAACTCTTAATCCAAATAGAAAAACCGTTTAATGAATTGGAAAATAAAGAATTACTATGGAACTTTATTACCTACAAAACAACAGGAATAGTCTAATCCTTTTTGTTAGATAATGAAGAACCATTGAAACAAACGCATGCATATCAACAAACATCGACCCAATGCAAGTTTTTGAATTTATAGTTGGACAAATATATAAAGAATTTTTAGGAAAAGACATTCTATCCTTTAAATATGAAGTATCTTAAAATGGAAGAACAAAAGTATTATGGCATTTAAATAATTTGCGAATATGTAATATTTGTTTTATTGAAGAATATGTATGTGAATTTAAGAAATATTATTACAAATTAACTAGAGCAGAACAGGAAACATATATGCATATATTTATTCAAAAGTTACCTTATCCAATGAATCAAAAGGTAGTAGCTACTTTTAAAGAAAAAAGTACAACTAAAGCTGTTGCATATAATTTAGGCGGAGCTATTTTAATAACTCAAGAAATATTAGCTGCACAATGTTTTGAAGCCCAATTAAAGAAAACGTTAAAACACAAATATAATCAACTTTGCTGTTCAAAAAATGCTGAAATGCCGCAACAATATGGATGTGAACCTAGACAAGTTTCATATAAGAAAAAACAAAAACCATACAGAAGATATAAATGGAAAAAATATCTGAAATATTAATATAAACATAAACCACACAAGACTTTTAGAAAATTTAGACGTTCTAATTATAAACGATTTAAACCCAAGCAAAAATATTGTCCACAAAAGAAGAAATCTTGTAAATGTTGGCTATGTAAAGAAGAAGGGCATTATGTAAATGAATGTCCTTAACGAAAAAATCCAAATCCAAAATATACACAAAAACTTAATATATTACAGTCGGCAGTTCAAAACAATTTAGAATTCATTGAATCCGACTATGAAACCGATTAAACGTTTTCATCTATATATTATTATGAATCTCATTCAGAAAAATCAGAATCAGAATCCTCAGTTAAATCCGAATACAACATTTATTCAAGTAATAATTCAGAAGAAGAAAATTAATGCATACATAGATACCGGAGCAACAATATGTATTACTTCAAAACAATTATTAAACAATTTGAAAAAAATTAGAACAGATAAATAAATTTAACTTTATATCATCAATCAACTTTATGTTTAAACAAATAAATTTATTATGAACAGATAATTCACAACTTTTGAAATTATGCATTTTTCATAAGATCATTAAATAAAATTTAATGTCAGGATTTTTTTTAAAAAATTCTTACTTTCAATTACCGACAGAAAAAGTAAGACCATCACAAAAAACATTATATTTACTGACGGAATATCATAAACCGTCGGTAAATTGCCTATGGTATTTACCGACCGCTTTTTCTTCCATCGGTAATATTGAAACCTTTGTGATTATCTTAACGACGATTTACCGACAATTGCTTCTATCTGTCAGTATTAATTACCGATGGAAGCACACATAAAATTTTAGTCGTTATAATTACATACGGCTGTATTATAGATGCCTTTGTCCGTCGTTTGATTCCATCGGTAAGTATTTTTACCAACGGAATTCTCCAATTTGTCGTCGGTAAAGCCTAGATTTCTTGTAGTGAAATTAGAACATAGAGCTTGATTGTGTTAATGTTTTTTATGTTAAACATAAGGGTTAGTGGTGTTGGGATCATCTTTCTCAACATCTACATATTTTCTATCATATTACTATTTGGGAACATAAGATTTGTTCTTCCTTATTTGCCTATAAAGCCATTTATACTTATACTTTACTTGTTGATCTTATTATTACTTTATTTCTTGATGATTATTCAGTAAGCACAGATGGTTAAACCAAATTTGATCCACCTCCGCACACACTTGATGATCTTTCTCTTATAAATCATCGACCTTCTTATATTGTTTAGTCTTCTTATGATCCTCCACATTGTTGCTCTTCTTTTATAAGTCAACACATTGTCACTCTTTACGATTATCATTGCTATTATGCTATTGTTTCTCTTTATGACCCTTACACTTATCGTGAGAATAGTACTAATCATTCGTGGTAGAAAGCAATAGAAGAAGAAATCAATCCACTTACTTTTACTCATATATGAGATTTGGCTAATTTACCTACGAGTAAATATGTGGTTAGTTATAAATGGGACTATAAATTCAAGACCAAAGATGATGGTTCAGTAGAACTGTAAGACTCAACTTATAGCTAAATCTTTTACTTAGAAATACATAATTGATAATGAGGAGACTATTGCTCATGTAACCCACATCACTTTTGTTGACTGCCTTCTTAAATAGAGGTCTTACTAACGAGATTTGTATGCATCCTCTTCCTAACTGTAATCATTCTCTAATTAAAATATATCTTTTTCAAAAGACTTTGTATGAACTTAAACAAGCTCCTCATACTTAGTTTACTACATTTGGTTCCACCATTTGTTAGTTTAGTTTTTAGTCTAATCCTCATGATTATGCATTCTTTCTTTGAAAGATAGAGCAAGGTATCATTAAGTTACTATCATATGTGGATTGGGTAATCTTTACTAGTGATGATACATTTGGTATTCATAATCTTAAGAACTTTTTTTGCTGCCAATTTAAGATGAAAGATCTTAAGAATTTGAGCTATTTCTTGGATCTTGAGGTTACTTTTGATTACAAGATATTATTTGTTTTAGCTTTCATGTATATATTATTGACGATAAAATTGCCAATACTCCTATTGAAACTAATGCTTATTTTTCTGCTTATAATGGCTCTCCTCTTCTTGGTTTTGCTTTATATCATCAATTTGTTAGTAGTCTTATTTATTTTACAATTATATTTTACAATTAGGATGTTCTATGTTCTTTATACTCTAGCCCATGTTCTCTTCAACTGCAACATTATTTAAATGCTGATTAGGCTGGTGATCCCAAATATCATTGGTTTACTATTGGTTACTACTTCTTTCTTGGTGATTCACTTATCTCTTAATGCAATAAAAAGTAAACTATTGCTTTTCATTCTAGTACAAAAGTTGAATATCAAGTTATTTCTGAAATTACTTCTGAGCTTCTATGACTTTGCTAGTTCCTTTAGAGTATCAACACTTTGTTTCCATTTGTCTTTTTATTGTGATAATCGAAGTGCTATGCAAATTACTCGTATTGATGCCATTCATGAACACACAAAAAAACATTAAGATTGATGGCTACTTTATGTGTCAGCATGTTCGTTATTATATGGTTGATATTATACTACAAGAAATTGTATTTTTAGTGAAAGTGAAAGTTGTCACTAAAAGCAGTAATATTAGTCACTATTATTAATAGCGTCCAATTTTTGAAGTCATCACCTACCGTCGCAAATACCTCCGTCACTGATGACATAGTAACTAATTTAAGATATGATCATAATTATGCAATACTTTTGTGACACAAATACTGACACTAAAACTTGTGAAATTTGTGACTAAACTATATGGTCACAATAACTTTACATGTTTGTAACAAGTTTATCATCACAAATAATATAACGTAGTGACGAATTAAGCCGTAACAGTTCTCCATCTTATTGTGACAAAATTGCCGATGCTAAAACCTGTCAAATGTGTGACAACACTATATGGTCACAACAACTGTACTTATTTATGACAAGTTTGTTGACACAAATAATATAAAGTAGTGACGAATAAAGTTGTAACAATACTTCAATATATTGTGACAAAAGTGCCAAAACTAAAATCTATGGAATGTGTGACAATACTATATCGTCACAGCAACTTTACATAATTAGGACAAGTTTTTTGACACAAATAATATAAAGTAGTGACGAATAAAGTCGTAACAGTACTTCATTTTATTGTTACAACATTATTGCCACTAAAATAATTATAAATACTGACAAAATATTTATCACTGATAATTTTTTTATCAGCGTCCATTACTTCTTGGCCACTAATATTTTAATAAAAAAGTGTCAACATCATTTCGTCAAAAAAATGAAAATTGGTTTTTACAAAAAGTATTATCACTAACTATGTTTATTATTATCACAAATGAAACTATCAATTCATTAACGGAATTACATTAGCTATAAAAGAAATTTGCATCAGAGTCTATATTGCGTAAAAGATTTCGTCCCAAGTATGAAAGTTATATATTACAATAATGTTGTCACTAAATACATAATATATGTTATAATAAATTTATCACTAATTACTTATCATATAAATCTAATATGTGTAACAAATCTTCACTAGAAAACCCAATGACTGAAGAGGCTAAGTAGGCATCAATGTATCTTTTCACCTACAACAGAAAATTGCGAAATGACAGAAGGTAACGAAAAGAAGGATGTCTTGAAATTAACAGCTAATGCAGAATCATTTAAAGAGTAGGCAATACCAAATTGGGAGCACAAGAAGAGGTATCAAAGTCAGATGGAAGCAGATAGGAAGATTTCATAAAACTCATGACGAACATTAATGTTTCAACCTACAACATGTGATTTTTTTTTATAAAGGAAACAGAAAATGAAACCAAATTGAACTTCAGAAAGTTAAATCATATAACTCTTCTGCACTTCCTCCACCGTGATCACCATTCAGGGTTTGTCCATAGTCGTCCATAACAAGAAGGAAAGTGTTTTCATGCAAGCCACTTAAACTAGACTCACCATCCAGAATTCTTATAAGCTTCTGCAATAGAATTTGTGGTAAAGCATTATCAAATAAGAATTAAACATGCAGAAGGATTAAAACCAACAGACAAAGGCAGCTTGATAATGGAAACAAGATGAGCTTATTCCACCATAAGCAACAAATGTGCATTTAGAAAATTCACATGTATAGTAAAGTCAATGAATAAGCAACCATCGTGTATTGAGAAACTTCACATGTATGGTAAAGTCAATGAAGGTAGGACATCTGGAACAATAGAATACCCAAAATTTTGCAAACTTCACCTTTCAGTCACTAAGACCAACAAAAGCTCAATTTCTAGTTCACTTCTTATATTCTTTCCAAAAATATTCTAGGCATCAATGTAACATTAATAGCTGAAAGTTTGTGTCTTTTCCATGATTAAAAAGGCTGAAAAAGAGAATTCTAATTGCTTCTTCAGTTTCTCCATAAAGCATGTACATTTGAACACAAGCCTTTTAAAAAAGTAAAACTTAGATGAAAGGAAACACAGAAAGAAAAACTTCCAAAATGGCTTAACTTTAACCAAAAAATAGTGTGGTAGATTTATGACTTCAACAAACTGGAATATTTTTAACACTATCATAAGTATATGGACATTATCAGCAAGCTCTAGAAATATTTTGGCATAACTTGCATGCATAATTAAGAAACCTACCTCTAAAATGAGATTGTACTGCTCTAACTTTTTACCATTGGCAAAGTGTCAACTCCATATATATGTCCAATGTGATCCTGGAAAGAGATTACCCATCCACCCTCATGTCTTCAATTTGATAGATAATTCATAACGACTTACACATGTGCACACATATTTGCAAAACTCATTAATCAAACAAGAGATACAAATATTTTGCTATTTGCAATTGAAAATATGTCAATCATACCATACCAAGAAAATGAGCAATAAGAACATCCCAATCTTCTCGAAAAAGGGAAGGAAAAAGGTGTTTGATGCACCTATCATCAACCTGAAACAATAAGTTTTTAGTATATTACGAAATGTGAGGAATTGACAACGAGAAAATAATACAGAAGCCATAATGCAATACCATATGAAGATCTTTAACATTAAAAGAAGGATAGGATGTTGAGGAAACAACTGAACACTAATAGCCATAATCTAGTTTCTACCTTAAAGAAGAGCTACTCAATCCATGCAATCAACTATGCAGAAACTAATTTACAACCACAGAGCCTCAATCACAGTTCACAAAAGGAGTCCAAGGAATACACAGACTGGATTGCTCCCCTTCTTAGGGAAGACCACAGTAAGAGATACACAGTTCAATCCTTCTCAATGGAACGAATGGAAAGAAAGGAGTAACATTAGAGAGTCTCAATACATACCTGGGTAAGGCTAGCCCATTCTCTATTTGAGAAGATTTTTTAAGCCCATTGATCGCGGCTCTTTCGTTCAATTAAAGAATCGACCTTAGAAACCGGTCAAAATAAAATAATTCCAAGATTGTAGCAAGCTGAACCTCGGGTCGTCTCTCTCGACAGAACCGTTATGCAATTGATTAAAAGTCTAGCCTAGAGTTTGAACATGCAATTAAAGCGATAAAAGGGGGTTTTTGATTGATTGAATAAAAACTAAAGAAATTAAAGCATGAAAGAATATTTTTTTGGATTTTGGGAATTAA
>JAOQMR010000212.1:9386992-9400204 GCA_027563865.1 Erythroxylum pelleterianum | reverse complement strand
ATATAGAAGTGTATTTTTACATGCAGGGGGACCCTTATTTCAAAAGGGGGATGTCCATTTTATAGGGAAAATTCTGTAGAATTTTCAGTAGGATCTTCGTAAAATGTGACATCCGTTTTTTAATTAAAACAAGAGCTCCTTAGTATTAACTTATGATCTTATTGTGGCGGAGACTTATAATTATGCAATTTATTGAGGATAACACCAAATGGTTGAATTATTTGAGTATAGTTAATGACCTTCATTGATTATAATATTTCATGGCAATTGTTTTAATATATCCCGCTTTCTAAACTGTGAGCTATTTTGTTTTTGGTTGTAGGAACTCATTTGTTGCCTGTATTTATACTATTTTGGTTGTAGGAACTCATTGGTTTTAAGAACGATTCTGTTCTTGTTTCAACGCCAACATGTATAAAGTATGGGAGAATCAAGCTCGTACATGTTATCGCGACTTCATTGGTGCGATACACAAGGCTGGTGTACGATCGCGTTATATTTCGAAGGATATTTGGAGTTGTTGGACCGAGTATTAGACATCACCTACGACAATGTCTATCTCAGAGCGTAACTCTGCCAACAGACGTGGAGGCCCGGGGGAGAGAGTCTTCCTGTACATACGGGAGGATCAATAACCCACCTCGAGCATGCATATAGACTTGTAAGTATCTAAACTTGACACTTATTTTATATATATTTTGCTTTGCTATATTATAGATAATGATTATGGTATAAATGTATGATGCCATATATGACTGTGTTGAATTATTTTCTTTGTTCAACAGGGGGCAAATATCATAAAAAATAGAGAAAACTCTACCTAAATTTTTATAAATTGTAATTCATATATAACAATTTAGGTTATACATGTAGCAAAAATCATTGGGCATCAAGCCTACATCTATTCAGTTGTTTTTGCTCACCCATACGAAGAAACATGACGATGTAACATTTATCAACAGTCAATGTAGAGAGCTGAATGTATGTGAAATTAATGCATTTTTATAATTTCTTAACAATAATCCCTTACTAATGTAAGCATTGCTTCCTAATAGGACCAAATACAACAAACCATTCAGTGACAGTCTCAGGGGGAACTACCTGTAGATGAGACTCAGACGTATCTTAATGTTATGAGTGGTAGGGACCGTCGTGGAAGGATATTCGGGTTAGGTTCATATTGTTTGTCCTTATTGTTTGCTTTCAATTACAAATATAAGTCATGTACACTGTAATGTTTTTATTATCAATTAAAATAATTTTAACTTTATATTATCAATTTATTTTCTGATTAAACAAATTGTGCGTGTATATATATACACAATTAATTTATTATGCACAGATAATTGATAACTCTTAAAATTATGCATTTATCACAATTTCATGAAACCGATTTTTTTAAAAAAATCTTACTTCCTATTATCGACGGAATATAAAATACCATCAAAAATTCAATCTATTTTACCGACGGAAATACTAACATCGTCGGTAACTTAGATTCATTTGCCGACGATATTATGTATTCCATCAGTAAATATGCATACTTTTGTAATTTTATAAACTCATTATACTGACGAAATTCAATCCACCGGTAAATTATTTGTGTATTTTCAACGGTATTTATATTCCGTCGGTAAATATGATGACTTTTCCTGTACATTACCTTTAGTTTACCGACGGAAAGTCGTCCGTTGCTAAATGTTACCGACGGTTATGCCCTTTACTTTTTTTCCGTTGGTATAAATTACCGACAGAATATCGCCCGTTGGTAATATATTGTAGCCGTTGGTAAATTACCAATGGAACAACACATAAAATGTTCGTCAGTAACCTTAACTACGATCGTTTTAACGACGATTTTGTCCGTTTTTGATTTCTGTCAGTAATTTATTTTACCGATGAAAATCGGCCGTTTACTAATGGTATTTTCTGTCGGTAAACAATTGATTTCTTGTAGTGCATTAATCTCTTTTTGATCTCATTTGTTTCATCATATCACAATTGTATTTAATTCTCTTCCTATGAGACGTTGGCCACCTTTTGAATACTTTTTGTGCGAGTCTTTAAACAAAATGATCTTCCTTTAGTCTAAATTCCTTCAAATCAAATTTAGTTTGCTTTCTTAGAATTGTTTCATAAGATTGCATCATACATAATCTGCTGATAACATTCTAAAGTAGCAAATCTTAAATTTAATTTTTAACAATTCGACAAAAATCTTAAGGCTATTAAATAAAGCACCTTAACCTCAAGGGTCTCACACAATATAAGCTAAGATCTTATAACTTATTTTAATCCCTTTATGGTCATATTTTACACATGGTACAAGTCATGTTTTACGTTATTGACTCATATTCTCTTTATTTGAATGGCTTTTATTCACAAAATATTGTACAGATGTTTGTTTAAATATATTGAATGTTTAAGTTGAGTTCACTTTCTACTCCAAAACAAATTTTTTCATAGCTCGCATCTGGCAACTTTGGACATATATAATGATAATCTAATGACTTCGTACCAACTTAATATTTAATGCATCATTTATGGTTTAATTTTCTTTTTCTCAATTATTACCTAGATAATAAACTTTAAACTTGCCTCATCTCTAGTGATCACATTTATGGTTTATTTATGTGTCTGTGTGTGTACGTGTGTACAAAATAAACAAATATATTTATAAATTAAGTATTATACAATGTATAACCTCCATCGGTCATTTTCATTTAAATATGACATTAATTACAACAAATGAACATACAAAGAGAAATGCTTAGGGATGGAAACTAAGTCGAGGCTTGGCATAACCCAAAGTTAACGGGCTAAGCCTGGATTGATCAGACCTTAAGCTTGATTTTTTAGGTCCAATCGAGCCTCAAGCTAGGATCAAGCTTAAGTTACTCAGGCTTGACTAGGCCTAAGGCCCTACCTTTTTAAGTAAAACAACATCTTTTGTACTTTTAATTTAAGAAAATTTTGGTTAGGCTAAGTCGGGCTGGGCTTAGGCTCGGACCACCTCTAGCTCAGTCGAACTCAGGATTAAGCCCCAACAGGAAAAGGTGGGCATATGCCTAATATACATATCTTTAAAAATTAGATTTGCCATCATATCTCATGTAGATCTATATTTCATTTTTACTTCTCCTCGTGCAACTATATTTTTCATATAATTGTACTTGATATCTATATTCTTGGTTTTACAAAAAATTTGAAATCTTTTATATAAATGATTACTGCTTAACTATTATAGTTGATAGTCACTAGATCAGTTTTGATTTTAGTAACTCCTAAATGAACCAAAAATTTACAAAGCCATGTAGCTTCTTGTATTGTTGATGAAAATGCTATAATTTTGGCTTCCATTGTAGACAATGCAACGTGTGATTGTTTCTTTCTTTCCATGATATTGCTCCATTATTAAGAAAACAAATCCAGAGTAGATTTTCTTCATTTAAATCTTCTTCTCAGTTTACATCCGTAAACCCATGTATATATAGATCATTTCCTTGGTAGCATAATGCATAGTATACAATACCTTTTAGATACCTCAAAATTCTCTTTACTACTTTCTAATGTGCTTGTCCTAGATTTGACTAATATCTACTCACTATTCTAACAATATAACAGATATTTGGTCTCATACACATTATTGCATACATAAGACTTCCAACTACATTGGAATAGGAAATTTTCTTCATTTGTTCCCACTCTTGTGGCATATATGGGCAAAAAATCTTGCTAGGACCTTTGCCTTTAATAATATGATTATTTATTGGTTTGCAATATTGCATACTAAATCGTTCTAAAATCTTTTGAATATAAGTCGTTTACGAAAGTGACAATAATCTTTTTAAACAATCTCTTGAAATCTTAATTCTAAGAATGTATGTAGCTTCACCCATGTCTTTCATCTTAAATTCATATGACAACCAATCTTTGATTTGCTTGACAAATTCATAGTCATTACAAGCAATTAAAATAGCATCCATATTTAAAGATAAAATTGCAAATTTATTTTTGAATATCTTAATGTATACACAGTGGTCTTCATCAAATATATGAAAATCATATGTTATGAAATCATACATACTGCTACTTTGAAGACTGCTTTCAGATCATAAATTGATTTACTTTATGTTTTTAGCCTGTCTTTATAAAACCTACAAGTTGTTCTGTATAGATTTCTTCTTCTAATTCTCTATTTAGAAAAGGAGTCTTTACATCCATTTAATGTAATTCAAAATCCAAACTGGCTATTATATCCAAGATTAGATTAATTGAAGCAAATCTCACAATAGGTGAAATGTTTTATCATAATCAATTCCCTCTTATTATGTATATCCTTTTGCCACAAGACATGCTTTATATTTTTCAATACTACCATCAATTTTTTATTTTATTTTGAGAATTCATTTGTTCCCGATAGCTTTTTTCCCTCTAGGGAGATCAACCAAGTCTCATACTTGATTTGAGCTTAAAGAAGTCATTTCTTCTTTCATTTCTTTCATCCATTTTTCTTTAGTAGGACCATTAAGAGCTTTATGTACATTCTTTGGCTCATCATCTTCTTGTTCATAGCTCTACGGGAGCTAAAGCCAACTGCATATACCTTATAAGACATCTTTAAGGCTTTTAGATGCTCTTCTTCTATTATGAGATGTCTCACAACATCTTCCATGGTCTTAATGCTTTCATTACGAGTCAGATGCATCTTTATGTGCTCCTAAACTCTGAGGCAAAGAGCAAATTACGACTTGCACTTGTTACTCATCGAATAATTTATGATCATCATTCCTCAGCTCACTTATCATGTTTGATATTTTCCCCATATGCTTTTGTTTTACATGATCTGGGCTTCTTATAAGTATCAAAATTAATAGTGAGTGATCGTATCATGGTCACTATCATACCCCTAATTCGTGCAACTAAAGTAGACTACATATCCTTAGCAGTTTCGTATTTTCTAAACTCACGCATGATGTCATTGTCCATGCTACTCAATAATATAATACGAACCAATGAGTTCTTCTTCTTCCATAGTTCGTACATATTACAATCTCTTTTATGTTGGATCATATTTCCCTCCTCAGGAACATTCACGGTCATATTCAATGGCGCAAAAGCCTCTTGCTCCTCCTATATATATTGTATTTTCATGCTTTTTGTTTCATAGTTTTCACTGTTTAGTTTCTCACCCTTATTGAGTTTAACGACAATGTTTTTTGGAGCAGTAGCCATTGTTGACACACTAATTTTCTACAAAAAAATAAAATTATATTACACACGTCAATGTCATATAAATCATACAAATAATGACTAATCGAACTTCAAATTCTTATGAAACCGAAAGACAACATATGTGTTTAATCATCATTCAAACTACAACTGAGTACCAATTATCGTACTCTACACAAATTTGTTATGCATAGTACATATCATATTGTTATAAAATATCAAGCATTTGTATTTATAAATGAACAAACTACGTATAGTTCATTACAACATATTTCACATAACATAAGTTGTTTATTCAGTAAACATATTACTATAAGTAACAAATCTTATGTGGAATAGAGTTAATAAATTTGCATGAAAAAGTTCGTAAAGCTTCATATGAAATTTTCTAACTATTTCTATCGAACAACCTTTGAGTTAAAAAGTTGTAATTAGTTCCCTTCTTCGAATTTTCTTTATAAATGTCATCATTAGCCAATCATACGTTTTCTTTAGGTGTCTCCAAATTTCAGAGCATTCTCAATAGTTCGCCTTCAAGTTGTGCAATGTTAAAAGTAAAGCCATATACTTTACCTCAACTTGTGTAAGCCAAATAACCATTGAAATACAATCCTTGTATCGAATTATTAACTGTAATCACGTGTTTTGTTAGGTCTTCTCCATGTACTATGCCCAGATTGAACAACCGCACTAATATGAGGATAACATATCTTATCAATGTGGCAATACGGGGAAGTTTGGGTGTCCGCTAAATAATTTGCATTCTCTTGAAAAACAAATTTTCAAGTGTCAGAGGCTTGTATACAAATATACATACATAAATTAATTATTTTACTAACACGTTATGAGACATTTGCTCTTAGAATATAACTTATAACTTTAATTAATTAAATTCATTTACGTGGAAGCATATCTCTAGTTCAATTGATCGACTAAAGAATTCTTTTTCACACAATTAGAAACTTGTTTCTAATGGTATTGAATAATTTTTGAAGTTTATTAAATTAGAAACTTATTTCTAATTCTTGTTATTATTGAACTAATCTACTTATTATTATTATTATTATTATTATTATTATTATTATTATTATTATTAACTTAATTAATTAGAAACTAATTCTAATTACAATTGAACTAATCAAATTTATAATTGGTAAATTGAATTATAATTACAATTGAACTAATCAAATTTATAATTGATCATTGGTAAGGAAATTATGTCTAAATATTATTAAAGTCACGAGCATAAAGTATATAAATTTTGAAACTTATTTCTAAATTTACTTAAACATATTACCTAAAAAAAGTTAGTTTTAAGTCCAAACTTATACCTCAAATTAAATAAGTTGAGGTAATGTTATCTCCCCATTTGTAACGTTATGTCCTAATATGTATAGAAAAATTGCTACTTGTTCTTCAATTATTGCATTCATAGTAAGTCGAAGCACACCTTTTCTAACTAATAAATCACATAATTCAACAAATGGTTAAGGCCGCATTCTAATTATATTTCTCCCATTGGAATTAAATAAATTTCTTTGCATGATACTTTCCCTTAATTGCGATCTCTCCAATGGTGTAAGCATTTGAAGTTTGTCTTCTGCACGTCTCTTTCGTAACACCCACCAATAGATCATAAGACAAGCAACATGAACAAGCGCTAATTGGTGTATACGAATCAATTTGATAATTTGATTATTCCCTCCATTACCTTCACCGCTCAACTCTAAAGACGAAATTAAGAGTAGCTTTTAGATTGTGAAAATCAAAATAAAACAAATATGATATAAATATGCCTATTTATATATGATGTTATAAAAACAACAATAAGCAGCATTAAAGGGAAGCTTCAAACTGAGGGAAATCTGAATCATTCCTGCACTAAAATTTTAAGGAAAGTTACACCAAAGAAAAAAGAATATCATAAATCATAATATCGTAAAAGAAAATAAGAATAAATTTATAAAGATAGATACACGAAAGATATCATTCATTGAACTTAAAAAAGTGGATGACGCATTGGTTAAGTGTAAAAACATTACCAAAAATTTATAATGACCATCATATGTTTTGAAAGTAGTTTTTTGAATATCATCTTAGTCTTACTGTAAATCTATATTAGTAGGAAATTAAGCACCTCCAAGTTTATCAACTTTTGTACCACATGATTAAAATACTTGTATTTTATTGTAATTTTATTTACTACTCAATAATCATCACATATACATAATAATTCATCCTTTTTTTATACTAATATCACATGAGAGAATTAGGGACTAACACTAGATTTTATGATCCATGCTTCGAGCAACTCAGACGGAATGTACCACTATTTTCCTTACGATTTATCTAGTTCCCTAACTTCTTCAGGGTGACATAGAATAAACAACAAACTACATATAAGAAGTTAGATTTGGGAGATCTCTCCTATGCTCCAAAACCAATTAGATTTTTAGTGTTTTTGCATAATACAAGTGACCAAGTGTTTTTGCAGAATACACGGTTGCTTATTCTGTATTGATATAGCTGGAATTAATAAAAGACGATGATGATCAGATACTAAAGAACTTAGCAGAGTGGTCTAAAAGTGTAAGATTGGAATTTTCTATTTGATTATTTCACCGAGTGACCAAAGCTTTTTCTTCTTATTAAATGCCTTCATGTTTAGTGGGCTTATATTATGGTTCCATTTATGATTAATTTGTTATTATTAAAAAGACTCTTAAAACGCCTGGAACGTTTTATCACTTTTTATAGCCATTCAAACAAAAAATGCCCACTCATTTTCAATTCCCAAATAATTAAACCTTAAAACCAACAAAAAAGAATTGTCTGCTTAAGAAAAGAATTGTCATTTTGTGGGATACTAAGAATAATAATAACAATTTAACAAAAAAAGAATATAATAACAAAGTTAAAGATTAAACATGTTTAAGAAGACGGATGATTTGGAAGTAGAACGAAACATCGGATGATGAAGATGATGATTGTCTCCTCAATTTCACTAGAATTGTATCATATTAGGGAAGAATCATAAGGCTACAGACAGAGGTAACTTAGCAAGAAGAAAGCAAAGTAGTTCAAACACTAATAAGAAAGGATCAAACACTTTTATCTTGTAGATTATATAGATTTTTAATTAATGCATCACAGTGAATCTTTAAGAGGCAACAAAGTGAATGAGTGATAGAGAGAGAGAGAGATGGGTGAGTCTCCAAGAGGTAGAGATTTGCAACGCAGTTTCCAAGAGGTAGAGATTGGAATCAAAGTAGAAAAGTTTGACAAGAAGAAGGGAAAGAATTGACAATTTTTGTTAATATCATTATGCTTATGATAGCGATGCCTCCCCAAACTTCAACCATCATAAAACATATCATAGAAGTAAAAAGATAAATCAAACATCTATGTGATGTTTGGCATGAAAATAACAGATTACACAAAGACTTGTCGTGAAATAAAAGCTATAGACAAATGAAACTTAGCTGGAACTTGATGTGAAATAAAAGGAAGGAGTTTACCTGACCGACGATTGCTGTTATCTGCCCGGTGACGATGATTCTCTTTTGCTACAATCGATTGCTCCCAAATGGACGTATTGTCTTGCTTGTTATTAAAGTGGGGAAGGGTATAATTGGTATTATAAAATATTATTGAGGTTATATTAGGTACTGTATATTTATCATTTTACATTTCATCCTAAACCCCCTACATCGGAGTTTCTCATTTTTACCATTTAGGATGGAATGAGATGTAATATGAAACCCTCCTCTTCCATCTCATCTCATTCCATTCCATTATAAACCCTCCTCCGAAAAGATAGAATAATATTACATTCCATTCCATTCCATTAATAAACCCCTAACCAAATGAACCGTAAAGTAGATCTGAAAGGTATAATATGTCAACATCATGATAACATGATATAAGAGATTGCATAAAGTAGATTTGAAAAGTATAATACCTTGATGAAATTGTTTCATTTAATTGGGCCAACTAAATTCAGAAACATGGATTGTAATTAAAGGCAATGGCATAGATATAACAATAGTTTCCACCAAAAAGAAACATGATTTTTCTTCCCAATGCATGATATGATAAAGATCATATATATTTCTAATTAATGTATTTGAGTATATGATATTGAATATGGATTCAACATTATTACAATGTTCAAAGTATGATAAGAAATAATTTTAGTTGATTCATTCTTATACAATCTATTGAATTAGGAAGACTTACACTTAATATATGTAGCAAGAATATAAAGTTGGATAATAAAGACTATCTTTGCCACATTGGTCAAATCAATGTAGTGAGAATCATATGTTACATATGAAGATAGATGTATCCTTTTGATTATGAGTCATCTAAAACTTATTGGATTGAAGAAAAACCAAATTAATATTTGGCGAAAGAATGATAATGGTATTGAACTATTAAATTTTATACATGCATTATTTTGGATGTGATAACAATTCATAAAAAGATGATACTTATATTTTATTAGATTACAAATAACTTTATGTGATATAGTCATATTTATTAAATGAAATATTAATTTAAAATTTTAAAATTTTAAATTGTGTAAATAAAAGTAAAAATTAAGCATTAAGATTGTTGAAGTAATTTGATGAGATAAATGTCATAAGAATGAAGTTTTTTTGTTATCTATAGGGAACTAGATCAATGAATATCTCCATAACTAAATTTTATAAGGGTATTGATTTGTGTAAAGAGGAAAATAAAATACGAGACACTATAAATGCAATATTTATTTGTTCCATAGTTATGCTTAGTTTAACAACTTACCTTCAAAAGTTTTAATTAAATCATTAGCAAGATTTCGTATTAGATATGAAATGATAAGACTTTAAAAGAGTCAAAGTTAATGATTTTGAGATATGATACCCAGTTAAAGCATCTATTATCTAATAAGTTAATATTATGAGATACCCAAAAGGTTGAATATAATCTTACAGGTCATATTGAACAAAATGTTTGTTTTAATGAACACTTACAGAAGAATGGTTCTTAAAATAAGTAATAAAAGTAAGATGAAATTTAAAACATTCCAATCTCATAATAATACATCTAATTAAAACTATTGCCTTATTGATACATTTGATATAAAGTTGAAAGATTATGAGATGTTCCAAGATTCATTTTCATGATAAATTCAAAAAGATTATTTTTTGAGATGATTATGAATTTATCATATTTGTAAGAAGTTAGTGAGACTATATAAAGAAATAGTACTCACAAAGAACAAATTCATATTTTCAATTATTAAATCTATGATTGTCCAAGAACAACTCCTGTTGGAAATAAAGAAGGCAATAACTTAATTATGAGAATTTGATCTATAAAGATAGATATATCATAATACATTATTTTATGTCAATCTTAATCTATGGATATAAAATTATTTAATTAAAAAAGGTAAATTAATGAGCTTAATTTATATGATCATAAATATGATTTAGAGTTATAACTTATATCTATTGCTAACATAATTAAGAACCAAATAAGTCACACATAAAGAATGCGTTAAAGAGATAAAAGATGTTTTAATTCAGTTGGACTTGATTATAAAGTCTGAGAAATATTATGATTAAATATGAGATATTTAATAAATAAAGATGAATATGAGAAATTAGATCTTATTTGAGCATAATTAGCATTTAATTAAAATTAGAATTTTATTTCAATTAAATTATTAAAATGTCTGAAAATATTATAAATAAGCTTAAATTCAAAGGGAGCTAAAACTTCTTACCTAACCTTCTTTACAGCAATTGTGGAGTTCTCTCTCTAGACACTGTTAAACGTTTGACACTTGTGTGACTACAATGATTGAGATGAGCCAATTTTATAAATAATTTAAGGGAAATGACAAGAAAATGATCAATCTTTATACTATAATTCATGCTTTATTAATAATTATTTTATAGAATTTAAGTGAACATAAATTTTAGGAAATTAAATACAAAAAATTGTTATTATTTTATTGTGCGTGATCATATTCTGCCCTAATTTCTCAACAAAATAACAGAAAATATCAATTTAAACGTTTCTACGAGTGTCAGTGACGTTGGATGTACTTGACGAATTCTCATATTCTTAATCACACTATTTCGCCTACTGCTTCCCTTTGCTGGAAATCCATTCAGTGAGCTGTTCCATTCTTAAGGGATGGATATTCTTGGAGAGTGGGAAATGGTGAGTCTATATCATTGTGGCATGATAGATGGGTAAGTGATTTCCCTTTGTGTCGACATATATCTAGCATTGATCCTCGAGATAAATAGTTACTAGTGATGAATGTTTTAGATCCTCATGGACAGTGGGACTTTTCTCGTCTTTCCACGATGATAACGGATGATTTACAGCAAGTTATTCTCGCCGTGCCAATTTCGCGAACATCTCCAACTGGTGATTCCTTGATATGGGGGGAGAATACTTCGGGTTGTTATTTAGTGAAGTCTGGCTATGAGTTTATTACTCGTCTTCCTTATCCTCCTGCCCCTAGCAAGCTTTGGTCACGTATTTGGAAGCTCCAAATTCCTCAAAAGCTTCGGTTCTTCATCTGGCAGATTCGGTGGCAGCGTCTTCCAACAAATTTGCTGCAATATAGGCATGGAATGACCTCTTCTCCATATGGTTCTCGTTGTGGTAAAGATTGGAAAAGCAATATTCATGCCTTACGTGATTGTTTACGGGCAAAACCGGTTTGGAGTGCTATGTTGGGAAGTTTGAATGCTTCGTTCTTTAGCCTTGACATTGATTCATGGATTACAACTCATGTGTTTGATGTTTCTTACTCTCTTGATCATGCTATCAAGTTTACTGTTGGAGCTTGGACCATTTGGTGTGCTAGAAACAGTGAGATCTTTCAGCATCAGACCATATCTGTTTTCAGCCAACACCATAGGTCTTTGAAGCTTGTTGATGAGTGTCGTGCATGCATGGAAGAGGCTCAAACAATAGAGTGGGAGAGTAGGCTCCTTGGCCAACCTATGTTAAAGTCAATGTGGATGGTAGCTCTCTCGGCAATCCTAACGCTGCTGGGTTTGGTGGTTTGATTCGAGATGAGACTGGTCGTTGGATTGTTGGTTTCTCAGGTTTCATTGGTATTGCCACAAATTTGCTAGCTGAGCTCCAAGCTATTTTTCATGGCTTTTCTTTAGCATGGGCTTATGGCTATCGGCGAATTATTATGGAGTCAGACTCTCTTGAAGCTATTCATCTAGTTACTGTCTCGGATTCTTACTCACACCCTTATTTAGCTATTATTGAGGATATCAGGCACATGATGAATAGAGATTGGGATTGTTCGATTTGTCACACCCTCGAGGAAGGAAACCAGTGTGCTAATTTCTTAGCAAAATATGGATCTTCTTCGTCGCAGTGTTGGTAGGTGTGGGACAACCTAACACCGGGACTTCGTCAGTTTCTGCAAAATGATGTTCTTTCTATTGCTTTTTTGAGGCGTTAGTCCTCCTTTGTCTTTTCCTTTTCACCAAAAAAAAGGTGACGTTGGATGATTGAAGTATCTTCACAAATGACCAAAAGTTAGATTATTAAGGAAAAAGTTATGTGGTCACAATTTAATAAGCATTAGCAATAATATCTTAAAGTAATATAAATATTATATTTATATAGTTCATTTTATTTAATAGTCACACTCATCTAATCAGTTCTTATTATTAATTAAGTCGTCAAAGAGAGTAATATGAATTTAATGGCCAATATCCAAATTTGTTTGTATCATGGTTTTTATTTCTCCCTCCTATTCAAAATAAGTGTTATTTTAGAGGAATGTACACTTATTAAAAAAATTAATGAAATGTCTGATATACCCTTATTAATTACATATTAAAGTGCCTTGAAAATATAATATGTGTAATTAAAATGTGAAAAAAATTAAAGGGTAATTTTGGAAGTAAAATCATAAATATGCATAAAAAGTCACAAACGACA
>JAOQMR010000212.1:9350843-9365278 GCA_027563865.1 Erythroxylum pelleterianum | reverse complement strand
AAAGGGATGGTCGTGCATTCAACGCAGCAGTAGCCGACAAAACGGGATCAACAAACTTAGAACCTGCTAAATCAGGGTCTGGTGGTTGTCCCACCTCAGAGGAACTAAAACCTGCATTTCCACTACAAGCTGTCATCTGTGTCCCGGTCTGAGAGTACAAGTCTGCGTTTGAACAAATCAAGAACACACAAGTCGCTGCCGATCGACGTCGGTGACTGTCGATTTGCAGAGCTGTCGCACTAGCCGCTGCCTTTCCACCTTGGAGGAACCAGAACAGCCAAAAATAAATGATACAAACAAAGGGAAAGAGGATCCTCACAGTGGCGACACTGAAACTAGGAGACCCAAAGGGAGGTACTCTATTAGCGTAGGTGGGAGGCGAAGATTGGAGCGTCGGAAGCAGGAATGTCTGGTGGGTGTGGAGACGCTTCAAAGTTTGCGAAGATCTGAGAATCGGAACTAGCAACTATAATGTCCAACTTGTCGGTACCGAAGAGGATGCAAGACAATTCACGGTGTCTGGGTGTGACAATATGAGATGATACCCACTTTGTAAACAATAGTAATCGCAGTCGGAAGCCGGAAGCACTGTTAGGGGTGGAGACGAATCGAAGATCTGGGATTCAAAACTAGCTACAGGAGACATACTGTTTGGGCCATCGCAGCCGCACTCGCATATAGTACAAGCTTCATGTTCATTTTAGACAATGCTAAAAAGTAACAAGTAGGCACTAATTTCAGTTGCACCATATCCACATACCTATTACCAGAATCCGCAGAAGAAAAACGCTCAAAAGAGAGATTATATAGATGTTTGATATTACAAAGTAAAGAGTGTTTGATCCTCTTCTTGAACTCCAAAAGAAATGCTCAGTCTGAGATCAAATATTGACAAGTTTCTCAACCTTGCATAGATACTTGGTTGATCAATCAGATAACCATCAAAAGCAGGGGTTGCCGATCTCAAATTTCAGATTAATAGAATATTAAAACAATCAAACCTCAATCAATAAGCCACTAAGGAATAACCAGAAATCAAATAACTGTCATAAGAAGGTTATAAGGGAGAAGGAAGACTACATCCCGGGCTTCCTAATCTTATATGTCCAGAAGAATAACTTGAAAGATCCAAGGACTGCTAAACATGAGTTTTAATCACAAAATGATATCTTACAACTAGCAAGATTCATATTCTTAGTGCAATCAAGGACATCATAAGTAATCCATGAAAATCTTATCCCAAACTATCAATCAAGTATGAGCACAAGAAATCTTGCAAATTGGAGTTTCATAGAAATAAATATTACCTATAAATGCTAATAGGTGTCCTTATTGGGATGAAAAGAGGGAGGAAAAGAAGTCCAAGCCAGTAAAAGACAAGTTCTCCTGGTATTCCAGCTCCTTGCGAATGCATCTGAAGGGCAACTTCACTATTTATTTCCTGTTCTATGAAATAGCCTTACATCTCATAAGTTGAGAGGTTTCCATCAGAACAATATCAGCAAAATCAATTCTTCTACGATTTAAATTCAGGTTGCAAACGGGGCCATTATTCAGTACACATAGATGTTTAGTTCACATCATAGTCCAGTATACAGTATGTCATAGCGCGTAATGTTTAAAGGCATAAGTTGGTTATAGCCCATTCCTTTCTTTAACAAGGATACCAAGATTCTTTTATTACTCAAACACCACATCAAGTAACTACAATCATCATAATATAGTGAATAAAAAACTGCAATAGAATAACCACAATATAACCTTTTTCTTGTAGTCTCCCGATTAACCAAAACAAGCAGCTTCACACTACTGTATGCAACAACCACTTAATACACCCAAAAGGCAGATAAACAGGACAAACACAAGACTACTAAGTCTCAACCATCAAAAGATAACACTTCTCTACCATTAGCATTTTCATACAATAACCTTAACGATGGAAACACTCGCTGAAAGAAGAAGTATCAATTGGAATCACGTGTGAAAACAAACAACTCAAACCTATCCTACAAGCAACAGCTGAGATTATTTCAAACAAAAAAGGAGACTTCAACAGAATCAGATACCTACAAGCGATGCCTGTCTGTACAACAGCATAATAGACTAATAGCTGCATACCAATCTGAGCCACCAACTATGCAGTCCCCAATCTCAGAAATCAAAAACGCCAATATAAACTAGAAAGAAGATTATTTTACATTTACAGATAACCAATTCTACTAACCCATTATCTATTAGCAAAAAAGAGGAATGGATTAAAAAACAAAACTGGTAACGTAACAACGTAACACCAGCAAGATCATAAATATAGCTTCATGACGTTTGGGTTACTTTTATAGTTTCACCTCCTAAAAACACAATACCAAAATTGAAGCTTGTGGCTAAATTAGGCAACTTTTTCACTTGTACTCAAAATTGGGCACTGGAGGCGCATCAAAACTCTCCAAAATCTCCGTCTTACTAGATGATGCTTCTCGTTTCTTTCCTCCACCACCGAACCACGATCCCGACTCAGATCCACTGGTCGAGGGCGACTCGGGCGCCATCGTAGCAGGTACAGGCTCGTCCACGATGATGGGCATGCTTTGCTGAGCACTCATAACCTTATTAAGCATGATCCCAGCGCCTTCGATCAAAGCCAGAAGCACTCCGCCAAAAGCAGCCGCACGTGACGAAGCTGCAAACCCTTGGCGCATGGAGAGGAAGCCACCGGTGGCGGCGCCGGCGATGATTGAATTCCATGGGTCCTCTTTCTGACGAAGATAAACCATAGAGCAGTCGAAGGCCGAGAAAAGGCCTCCCCACACGGCGAAGCTTCCGCCAACTCGAGGAGCATTCATGCGCACGGCTTGCGTGCCGCCGACGAGACGAGTACCACTCGGAGAATTGTAGACGCCTTTGATGAAATGGAAGGCGGAGCCGCCGACAGCTCCCATGCCGAAAGCGCCACCGATGTCATCAAGAATACGGTCCGGACATGGTTCCCTTGAAGTTTCCGGCGTACCCATGAATTTCTAGTTTCCCTTTTCCTCTTTGCTGGAGTCGGAGGGTGCTTGCTTGTGCAAGGCTTCGTGTGCGTGGAGGAGAAGCTAATTTTTTTAGGGTTGACAGATACTGTTTCACGAGAATTTACTTGTTTAAGTCTATATATTTCTGTTTTTCTAATAGAAAAGATGACAAGGAAATAGGCCTCTTTAGCAAACAAAAAAATTGCATATTAGCTATTAGTTAATTTCAAAGCAAAAATTGACAGCCGATTATTATAATCAATTAGTAAATAATATCAACTATTTATTAATGATGTTTAGTATAATTAATTATTTAGTATTATCTGTTAATGTATAAAATGACTTATATAAGCATGACTTAAAAAAATTATAAAGATATAAATATTATATATCTTAGTATTTCGTTGAATATTCTTATAATAATTTAGATTTTAGATATTTAATTTTACAAAAATTAAGTTTATAACTTTACTAAAAATTATAGAACATATAATAATAATAATAATAATAATAATAATAATAATAATACGTCCAAATACAAAAATATAACAATCCTGATGAAGTTTAAGAACATAATTCTAATTGAGCAAAAGAAATAAATATCGTCGTTAAAACAAAGGTTTATAACAATCTAAGAATACCTTCTAACTGCCATTAAACTAGAAGCAATATTATCACTAATAATTGTCATTTCTCGAGTTTTCTATTCATATTAATTAGATTATTCTAACGAAATAAATATATAAATACATTTTATCATTGGTACATTTTTATTAATTACTTAATTTAAAATTATTTGATCTTTTAATTTAAAATGAGTAATATAATTAACTTGTAAATATTATTCAAAAAATTTAATAAAATTTTATTGTAATATATTTTTATTTAAAATATTATATTATAAAATATTTTTCTAATAAATTACTGTTTGTTTTTATATAATAATTTAAGAAAACACCACTTCATTTGGGTAACAAAAGCACTATTAAATAATTAAATAATATTAGAAAAAGATAAATATAAATTTGTAAATATTAAATAATCAAGTTTTAATGCATAATTACGAAACCATCTTAATAAAGAGAGAGCTGGAGATAAAACAAATTGGTTGCAAGTTACGCTTTGGTGGAATGATAGGAGAGAGTTCTAAATTAATAAGGTGATTATAAAAATAATGATACTTTTCTATTCACAAAATTTGACAAGTTTGAGACAGTATTTTAAAAACATGATTATGCGTCAAATAAAAAAATATTTGTACGAATGTGTCCTTTTAAGATTGCATATTTACTGTGAATAAGAAATTTATAGAGTAGTTTGATAAAACATTTCATAAACATGAGTATTTGTCAATTAAAACAAAATATTTATGCGTTTTGTTTGACTATATGAATATTTGGAAGACTAATCTCTATATAAATAGGAATATCAAAACTATTAAAACACGATGATTATGATTACAGACATTATAAAACTACTAAAACTCAACACATAAGCACTTTTTTCTTCTTTGCTTTTTATTTCTTCTTTCGATCTCCTGTATCCACTATCATAATCACAATTCTCTAGCTCAATCCGTTCATCTTCATTCATTTTATTTCTACAACATACCAAATAACATAAGCCACAGAACCTAATGAAAATTGTTGGCTAGTAACAACTAACGATAATGAAGGAGAATAACTAACGATGGTGTCTAACAAGTGTTCGGGGAAGAAGAGAAAGAATAAACTTACTAAAGAAGATGTCACTAGTCAGAATTTGATCGACGAACTGTTGTAACGTTCTGCACTTTGCGTATTAGTGAAATATTGTAGCACTTCCTTCCCGCAGGGTACACACCGAAACGTCCGGAAGTCATTTCGGCTTCCTTCCTGCAGGGTACACACCGAAACGTCCGGAAGTCATTTCGGTACATATCTTACAATAATGGCGCATTATGATCGATCACTACATTCACTTCATATGGCATCAATATCATTAATCACTTATTAGAGTCATAAGAAAATCACAATATTTTTAAAACCATCTGTTCCTCATTTTATTTCTCAAAATCGAAAGTCTACATTATGTCTTTCAACCTTTATTGCATGTACATCAACAAAACCTAGTACAAAAGTGCTATGTGAAAGAGGAAAATATACAAAATCTATCTATTCTGTCCAAAAATTCCAGTTGACCAACCTTTGAGCCATGATCTCTCTTGCTAAAACACAATCTACACGACAGTAGAGTCTCTCAGTAGCTAGAGTCGTCTCTCGATCCTGAAAAGACAACGTTGCAATTTTGGCGAGTTTTGCGAACTCAATGAGATAACCATCATCAATGGTTCACTTAATTCATGCAACACATCATTTCACATAATATATAATCACATACTACACTTTACATAAGTATCATATTTTCACTTAGCATAAGGACATTTCTCATTTCAATTGATCAAACAAAAATGCATATGAAATGCTCATGAGACACTTTCTAATTATTATGTTGTTGTGATCGAGTGCCTGAACTATCCCGTATCCATTTGGATACTGGGCTCATTAATAACTGTCCCTTATCCGATAAGGATACAGAGCTCATTATATATAGTGAGCCTTAGGCTCTTAATCACTGTTTGAGCTCGAGGTTCTTTTTACTCGTTGATCTTTAAATTCTGATCGGTGGCTATTCTAGTCACAACTGTCATTATCTGATTATACATTCATGAATAGAATGCATATACCACAATCAATCACATTATAAATCACATAGGTCTTCACATTCACATTCAAGCAGCACTTCAATATCTCAATCCACATTACACAATCATCGGATCTTCTGTCTGGAATTCACAATCAAATCACATTCATTCATTATTTAAAACATAATTATAAGCAAACAATAATTGAGATAAACTGTCTAGATTACTCACCAACTGCTCCCGAAGCTAGTGCCTAGAAGTTTCGGCAACGTCTGTGGGTTGACGTTCCAGTTGCTCCTCTATAACAAATAACATACACATATATCACAATTTGTACAATCATAGGTATTTAATAATGCATATAAATGAAATGAAATATGTACAATGCATGTTCATGACAATCCCGGATATCATTCCATCACAAAATCATTCTCATATCAAAACTCATCTAAGTATAATTTATACTTAAGTTTATGCCTCACAAAAACTATTAAAATCTCTATTTCTTTCTCATTGACTCACTTCAGATTTTTCCAAGTCACACTTTCGGGTCTACTATTCACATTCAATCAGAAAAGTGAAACTGATGTAATTTGGTCATACTCTCTTCTAGAAAAGTGTTCTTCTATGTCTTATGATTCCATTGACACTAAAATAACTCAATTTGGTTCAGTAAATAGGAAGATATATCTCAAACATTTTCGGACCATTCTTATCCAAAAACAGTGTACTATACCCAACTTCCATATAGAAATTGAACATCTTAAAGACAGAATCAAAATTCAGCTTCTGCATATCATTTGTAGTCTTATTTTTCTAGTTTACTCCAAATTAAAAATAATCTCAATTGGAATCCTACAGATCCACATATAATCAAAACACTGAAGTATGCTCAGTAAAAAGAATCCTATTTACACTGTTCCAACAGATTCCCACACTTTCATTTGATCAAACTTTTTCAATTCAACACCAATTACTACAAATTTTCATGGAGAGATATACAAATGTGTTAGAATTCTATTGCTTTAAGAATCAAGTCATTTGGAGGTATAGAGAAGAAATATGGTCAAAGGAAGCAACCATGTTTATGTCCTCACTCCTAATGAACCTATGTTGGCGCGATTGCCATAACTTTCACCAAAGATGTCAGATTGATGTCTTTTGGACAGTTTAAAAGAAGACTTCGAGATCTACAATGTTTATGAAGACCTCTGCGAGATTTGCCTTTAAAACGGACATGTATATCCGTTTAACAAACATTGTCGAGCTTGGGGTGCATTTTCACTCGAGAAGTTCCATTTAATGGACCTAATGCACTGGTCTGGGGGTGTTTTTACACTCGAGAAGGTCTGTTTAACGGACCTAAAGTCTATCTAATGGACATTAGTGACCCAAAACTCCTTCTAAAGCCTTTCCAAAGGTTCCTACATCCATTCTAGCATCATATACACCCATAATCTTCACAAATTCACCTCTTCTAGCACAAAACCACTTCATATCAATTCAAAAACCAACTTTGTTTCATTAAAACTTCTAATCTCCACCCAAATGATTCACCACATTCAACTACATCTCATCATTCAAAATTCCTATCCTTTTTCCATAACATATCTTATTCCTAAGTATCAAACACTTTATATTCAAAATTCATCATTTCAAGTTGATGACTACTTCATGTATACCTCAAGTTTGGCTCAAAATCATCCATACCCAATTCATATTCCCTATTTGTTCATAAACACCCAAAATAGAACACAAGCATATACATTCATTCATAATTTTGTTGCATCCAATTCTCATTTTCACATCAAAAATTGATACTCTTAAAAGGATAATTTAAATTCGATGTCTTCACAAAAAAGGTAGTCATATGTCTCTAGTTTAATCCAAATCAAGAATCAACTTATTTGGATAACTACATAACAAGTTATGTCTAAAACACAAAAGCATATCAGTGGAAATTTTTCTGCTAACATTTTCCAGATTTTCAAACTTTCAACATTTACAACTAACTCATCTTATACCTAGATTATCTCTTCCATTTCATTTCCTCATCATTCTCTACCCAATTCAACTCAATAAATCACTCACAAACAAATTATGATCTATAATTGATCATTAACCAAAAACATAGCATATAAACTTACCCATTCATAACCAATTTTCTACACTCATCTAAAACCCACTTTGATGATCATTCAACCTCAAAACATCTCTATACCATTACATGAATTATACTCATCCTATAAATCCTAAAACAAGATAGGTACATAAATTTTTCATCACCCATTACACATACATAAACCTTGCAAAATCAAGTCATCAAATCTCAATTTACCCATCATTCTAGCTTAAATTAACCATACCCATGTCATTTAAAACATAACTTACTTGAGTTATCTCCAAACTCTTCAAAATCTCACTCAACCCTAGCTCCCAAGTATCCCACGTTCATCATCATCTTGAGGTTGAAAGGCTTGGATTTTTGGTGAGAATGGAAGAGAAAGCAAGGTGAAAGAGTAGCATGAATGATGAGAGGGTTGGGTTTAGTGTGGGTGGAGATTTAAAGAAGTAAAACTCATGAAGAAGAGGAAGAAGAGAAGCCACGAAAATGATGGAGAAAAGCTAAAATAAAACACCAATGGCCTTTAAATGAGAAGCATCATGGAAGAACAACATAAAAAGGGGAATTAAATGCTTAATGGACTTAAGGCATTGTTTGGCAAGTGACACATGTCCAAGTCTTATAGCTTAAATCCAATTTCTATTCTAATCGTCTCTCAAACTTTCAATGGCACTTGTCAATAATTCCTAAAGTCATTTATCAAAATTTCTATTGCCATGAGACAGTAAATTCTACTACCATTTAACAATTGTCTTGCTACTTGACATTTTTTTCAGTCTAGAATTTACCCCGAATTTTTTTCAGAAAATTTTCCCAAAATTCTCGAAAAATTCTAAATCAACAATTACACTCTCCAAATCAATTTTCAATACAAACAAATCACAATTCTCAATAACAATCACATTTATTAACAATTATACCCAGAATGTTTATGAATGTATGTACAATTATTTTCATGTGCAAAAATTTCACTATTCACACGTATGTGTATGACACATTATGCATAAGCATGCAAATGTATTTCTAAGCTCTCATTGATCACTCAGGTTTGCAATTCTAACCTCCCTGCAGGTAATTGGATGTTACAAATATGGGGAGAGTTTTGTGTATAAGTATGTTGTAAGATAAGAATGTGTTGAGCTTTTCCATTTTAAAGGTGAAAAAGAGACGGTGGGAAAATTGTGAATAATAAATGGAGTTAAATGCAATAAATACAAAGAGTAGCTATAGCCTCCATGAAATTATTGCAACTTTCTACAATAGATAATGACACTTACAATATTCTTTACTTGACACAGTCAAGACTGCAATAGATCCATATTTATCTTAACTATTATCGGCCTTCGTTTAATGAAACTAAATCTATCTAAGATTTATCATTTATGTTCATATCTTCAGCATTTAATTTAAGCAAACCAAAGCTGTATTGATTGAACTCCAAGATCACTATATCTGTTGGCAAAACTTATCTATTTAGACATTTCAATATAGATGCTTCCGCCAACATCCTTTTATGTGAAAGTTCAATCATAACACAAGAATAAAACAAAAATGGAAACATGGAAATTAAATGATTACCTTCATCATACCTCTCTCAAAAGTAATACCTTCTAGTGTATACGTTCTCTCACTAACATGGTTCTATGGTGAATGAAGTGAATAATGCATATCTTCATCATAAAATAGTATCAAAATTCTAAATAATCAAATATTATTATATGCACCAACGATTATGCATGGAGTCAAATATTAACAAGAATTATGTATAGAAAACAAGAAATAATGTACGAATGACTGAGATACTATATTCATTACGAACCTATGTTCATAAAAAAATAAATTAAAGGTATTATATGATAAGGATAAAGAAGAGAAAATTATGGTAAAAAAACATTCTACATTACTTTTATCTAATGAAATCTCCTTTAACAGGGATATAGCCAACCGTAGTTTTAAGGATTGCAGTATGGGCTGTTTTTGTGACAAGCAACAATTTCTACAACCATAATATAACCAAAAGTTTGCAATTTAAAACCTTGCTAAAATTTAAATGTCCAATATGATAAACAATGCAATCTTTATTAGTGTAGTTTCAACTTAGAGAAGACTTGCAACGAAATGGGCAAGGATCTATTGGTGTTGAATCTCCAACTAAAAGAGTTATTGATTTCACCATGTTTTCAATCTCAAGGTATAGAAAATGGAAGAAAAAGAATGACTAGGCCAGCTGTTCACACCAAGTCTTGAGACGAAGATTCATAAGCTATAGGCCACAAAAGGGAAGAGATAATCTATGATTTTAAAGCAATAAACACACACTCATATCTTCTGTTCCTTGACAATTTCGGGATCTGAAAACTAGGTCTCCCAATAATTGCATCTGGTGTCATAGGTTTTCCACTATATGTAATTGATGCCAAGGAAGATGTTAAAATAACTCTCTTCACAGAAGCAACCATCAAACAAGATTTAAGGACATTAAGTGTGCCCTTCATTGCAAGATCAAGAATTTTTGCCTAAAACATTACATGAACATATTGAGTTTAGTCCAGCATAAAAGTCTCTAACATATTTTATCAATCATAAAGCCTACACACAATTCTATGTTACAAGAAGCTAAAATGGCACTCTGAAAGTATAGTGCAACTATACATTCAATATAATTTAGTAAAGGCTATAGAAGGAGGTCTAGTTGATAAAAACCTATGGATCGGTGGGACTAAAAATCACAAGGGATGTTGTGTGAAAGACACATTCACTCCCAGAAGCTACAGGATCAAAAGACCCTTATTCCAACAAGTCAACTTTGAATATATTAAGTCTTTCCTTAGCTCCATTAAGAGCAAGCAAGTGTCGAGTTCTATTTGAGTGGTCTGAAGCACAAACAAATGCAATTTAACAAAAACTCTGAGTGAGACATTAGACTGAATAAGCAAGAACCGATCAAGAACCCCCACTTCGTCTTTTTTTAACCTTAGATTTCTTCTCCATAACAACAACTTTCTTCTACGATTTCAAGAATCTTCCAACTCTTCCATTACTATTCGATAAATCTCTCAATGCTCATCTCGTGAAGTTAACTTTCTCTTCATTTTTCGCCATTCCTCTTTCGCCAAACAATGACCGGTGACTGGCGATCTGGTGGAGATATGAGAGCTAAGGAAAGGAAAGAAGATTCTAGAGAACCCTAAATGAGAAATGAGACCGAAAGAGTATAGAATAAAGTGAGGGCACAATCATCATTACGCATAATTTTAATCAACTAAATACCCTAAATGCTCTTGTAGAGGAGCTTTTAAAAAATCAACTAGATGGGTTGAAAAGTGAGGGCACAATCATCATTAGGCATAATTTTAATCAGTTGAATACCCCAAACACTCCTATAGAGGAGCTTTTAAAAAATTAGCTGGTTGGGTTGAAAAATGAGGGCACAATCATTATTAGGCACGATTTTAATCAGCTGAATACCCTAAATACTCCTATAGAGGGGCTTTTAAATTGAACCAACTCATAACCAAATAAGGTTAATAGCTTTTTAATATGGTCAAACAAGTAATTTGGATCAATTAGCTAAAAAACAATAGATAAATTATTTACCAAAGGAGCCCTAGTGTTGTCAATCCTTTATCACATCACCTAACGTGATAAAAATTTATAATATTTCAATATTATTATAGATATCATGATACCGTATAAAAATTACATGACACACAGGACTTATTTATTTAAACTTAATTATTAAAATAATCTGTGTAAATATAATTATTCTAATTAATTAATTCATCTAACCTAACTATATTCTTTGTTCATGGGATTTCCCTTTAAATAGGCTGTCACCGCCGATGATGTTGATGAATCAGAGAGGTATCACTGCCACCCTTGCTTTTTTGTCACCTACAGTGTTTATAGTGTTAGATGTCGTTGCCATTTCCTTATCTTTAGCAGTCGCCAACTACATGCTACTTCCGTTGCTAGGAGCTGTTCTCTAACTACGTTGCCTTCTCTTGCTGGAAATGTCATTTCCTAGGAAATGCCTCTTGTTGCACCTACTTCTTCAATCACAAACACCCATTCGGGCAAGGAGAAAAATAGCAGACAGCCAAACCAGAACCTCCAGACTTCTGTAAATAGTTTCTTCCATTGAATCCAGCTTCTTCTTTGGTGGTTTTCTCCAAGAGCAACAATCCTCTAACATCATTTCAAATCATCCTCATCTATACCCTGTGATGGTCGGGAGAACCACGGTACACAAATCAAGACAACTCATAACCACACAACTTCTTTGATAGTTATGGGCTTCCAAAACTCACATGTTAACAATCCTAGAAGCCAGAAATTTAGTTGTATTAATTTGTGGCAATGAAGTGTGGAAAATTTATTAATGTTGAACAAACCATTACAGATCCAGATGAACACTTATATTCCTGAAACTTTCTTATGGTGAAGAAACCATTAATGACAATTGGTAAATGTTATGAACAGTAGTGACGGAGGATCTGCACTTCATTGACGACACAAGCAATGGTGGCAGGGGCGCCTCTCTAATTCAAAGGGAAATCCATAAACCCCAAATTCAGTTAGGTATTTTTTTTAGTAAATTGTGATAATACTTATTATTGGAGATCTGAAATAACAGCATCAGTAACAAAAGCGGGAGGGACAAATCCCCACACCTCCCTATCAGACACAGAAAGAGCTGCTCCTGCAAGACGTGAGCAAGCTCGTTCGCTGACCTACGAATGAAAGTAATATTCGGCCTGCCAATTGATAAAAGCAAGGCCTTACAATCCAAAATAATGTTACCAAAATAGCCTAATGATGTAGAGCTCGAATTCATTGCCTCACATAAAAGTTGAGAGTCACTCTCAATTAACATATTAAACAAGTTATGATCCTTTAACCACAATAACACTTCCTTGAGAGCCAAGCCTTCAACGAACAAAGGATCGACAACCCCATCAAACCGTGTCGCAACCCCCATTAACCAAACGCCATCACTATTTTTTATCACCCAACCACCCCCGCCACTTGCTCCTACCACATCCACAGACCCATCCAAATTACATTTAACGACCGCCTTTGGAGGTTTGCTCCACCTTTATTTCGCCTGCCCCTCCCCCAAAGTTTCTTGATTAACCACCAAACGAGACACTCTTGCCACATTCCTAACGCTGCTCGCAAGAGTTGGTCCTCTGATAAAAGCTCTTGTCTACAAACTGCACAGTTTCTCCTTTTCCAAATCCACCACAAAACAATCACCACCCTACAAATATCTTCCTTACTGGCCATTATCTGAAGTCGACTGAACCATTCCCATATAGACTCAACACCTCTGAACCAACCTACACCCAACTGTAACCACACATTTCTTGCAAAATTATAGGAAATGAAAAGATGAGTATCAAACTCCTGATCACCTCCGCAATTAGGATATATATTCACAAGCTGTGCCATTTTCATTTGGAAATTACACAATGTAGGAAGTGACATCGTAAACACTTGCCACATGAACGAGCGGACCTTTGGGTGGACTTCTAACTTCCAAACTCTCCCCCAATCTATCCCAACCCAACACAAATTTTCTTCAATCGAACTCCGAATCATTCTGTTGGAACCCGATCCCAACCGGGAAACGGAAACGAAAACAAAGAACGTAAACGAAGAATCTGAAAGAACGAATCGAAAGAACGGATTTCTTATCGGATTCGAAGCGAAATGAAATGGAAGCAAAACGAATCGAATTGACAAACGCATGTCCGACATCCGGTAACAAAGATTGATCAAAAAACGATGCGAGACGCGTTGGAAACCCTAAGACTAATCCAAAAATCCCGCTATGATTTTTTTCCTCTTTATACAAACCATTCCATATTTTTCTTTTTCATTTCTGTCATCTTTAATCAACCTTATGCATACAAAGCATTATAATTTCCCTATTCGGAAATGCATCCTCATGGAAATCTCACAACATCTTATACATACATACTTGTCCCCAAATTCATCCATAAACCAAATTCTTATTTCATTTAACAAACTTATTCAAATTCTTACTTTGCCATAACCCGATTTTACCGAAAATCGGGCAGCATAACGGCTGCATTTTGAACAGCCCAAAATTTTGCAAAACACAAACACACTTCTATAATATCACATCCAACCATACTACTTATCGGACCTCCTGTCCGGAATCCAAACACAATCACACACTATTTTACACCTAACACTTCAATAATTCTCATTCATCAATATCATTGATCCCAAACATAATTTAATTCCATTCATAACTTATTACAAACTCAATCTCCAATACTCAATTTCAGCAATTATATACATCATGAATTTCTAAATTAAGAATATCAATGACTTTCCAAGCCATAAACAATATCGAAGCCAAAAATTCAAAATGTCACAAAATACAAACATAAATAAAGTCGGACAGATCCCTTGACTTTCTTTCACCCGATCTCCTTCTTGGTTACCTGGAGATGGGGATGAAAGGGGGGGTGAGCTCGACGGCTCAATGGGTAACATATTTATATCCAAAAAATAAGCAGAAAACATTTATTCCAAAACTTTTTACCATTTTATAATAATCTCTCAATAGCGAATTTCTTAAACT